>OX122882.1:36415935-36661607 GCA_944738645.1 Eristalinus sepulchralis | reverse complement strand
CCACCCTTCGCCAGAACGGATACTCTATCAAGAGAGTGGTGCTGTGTTATATATTGACTTGTGCGTTTTTATTTTCTCACCCTTGAGATATAAGCACTGACTGCAGGCATTTCAAATATTCTATTTCATTGAATTTTGCATAAAATTATTTGAAGCGCTTGTTTAATTTGATATTTTGTCTGTATCTTCTAAAACCTTTTCATTTTAACCAAATTTAAGAATTCTTAAAATGTAACGTCTTCTTATATCGGTACATTGGAAAGCAAAAAATGCCCATGTGTTCGTTTTTTTGTCATAGATGAAAATTGCGTTTCCCCGACAGGAATTCTGTCCCCGAGACTATGACGAGGTCGAGATAGCAATATCGAGACTAAAGTCGAACAAAGCTGCGAAAGCGAACAAACAAAGGGCTGTCCGCAGAATTGTTTCAAGCGTGCATCATCTCATTTGTATGATTAACTTTGTCCGGCCTATAAGAAAGACACCAACTATCGAGGGATCAGTCTCTCCTCAACACCGCATACACACGCCTGAAACAGTTCGTCAAAATGCTTATAGGTCGTCCTTATCAGTGTGGTTTTAGGCCAGGGAAGTCCACAGAAGAAACAATTTTCACTCTCAGGCAGATCTTGAAAAAGACACAAAAATTGCAAATTGACACGCACCACCTATTCGTCGATCTTAAGGCCGCATATGACGGCGTGCATAGACACGAGTTATACAGTGCCATGTCTAGTTTTGGAATTCCTACAAAACTCATCAGATTTTGTAGGATGACAATCGAGAACTCTCACCCTCCGTCAATGTCGGAACGAACTCACCGAGATCATCTTTGTCAAGAAAAGTTTTAGACAAGGCGATGGGCTGTTATGTGACTTCTTTGACATCATCCTCGAGAAGACTGTGTATCTCACAAGCTAACACCAGAAGCACGATCTTCCAAAAGTCCTCACAACTGCTAGCTTACACCGACGACATTGACGTAATTGGACGCACACAGCGAGCCGTTTATGAGGCGTTTGTTCGTATTGAAGCGGAAGGGGCTAAAGTGGGTTTGGCGATAAATGAGGACAAGACGAAGTATATGTTGTTATCAAGGAAGTACACACAACATCAACGTCTCCAAGAGAGCGTACTTCTAGGCAGCAGCAACTTCGAGGTAGTCAAAGACTTCGTCTATCTTAGCTCCGCCGTATATATAGGGACAACAACATCGGTTCAGAAACGCAGACTTACTCTTGCCAATCACTGATTCTTTGGAGCATTTGAGTAAAAGAACCCTCTCTCGAAGGACAAAACTTACTTTGTACCACAGCTTGATCGACCCAGTTCTTTTGTACGTCGCAGAAAGTTGGACGTTACTTAAGACGGATGAGGAACCCCTTCTTCATATTATTTTTGGTCCTTTTTGCGTTGATGGGGTCTGGAGGCGAACATTAAGGCCTTACGGTGGAATGCGCCCGGTCAATCGTCCTCGGATTCAACATTTAAGATGGTTAGACACCAATGATCTGTCCAGAAAAGTCTCCGAATTAGAGCCATTGAGACCATGCAAGAGAGGAAGGCCTACTTTGATATGCCTGTAGATCTCAACATGCGTGTTTATCTCACTTAACTGTTTTGCTAGTTTTGTCATTTTGGTCATTTTGAGTTTTTTTCAGGTCGTTCTCCTATCGCCCTCTTTTTCTTTGTTCCAATGACTCCGTTCGAAAGACTTTTCAAGTCAAAACTGTACGTAAAGTATTTCAAATAAAAAAAAAAAAAAACAAATTAAAAAATACAAAAATAAAATAAATCGCAAGGCACTGCAAGTCACATGTGACTTAAGCCTAAACATCTTGAGCAACTACTCTGCTATTGTTTCCTGCAATTTTTTAGAAACTCTGAATGGTGATACTTGAGAAACTTTATATAGACAAGAAAATACTCTTTGAGTGTTGTCAGAAACTCGAAAGAGGTGGCGCAGGGAACAATCTGAAAGAATTTGGTCCACGAATCGAACTTGTTAGTCGTTGCATTTACATAGCTCCACGCGGCGGCCACAAGACGGAGCTTAGCCACCCAAAAATTCATACGACTGCATATACTCGTACTAGAGAATTGGACTCATTTACTCTTACCCCAATGTCGTTAGAGTAAGGGCGTCAGTTTCAATTCTTCATTATTTTACAACCGATTGGTTAGCCATTTGCGTCTAGACTGTGCCGCTCATCAATTAATACTGATCGGGCCTAACAACAATCCTCCAACACTTTTTAGCATTTATTCAGTTATGTTCCTTACTCAACTAAGGACTTATGCTTATTTAAGTGTAAGCTCGTTTCGTAAATTCGAGGAAACGATGGGCACAGAAATTCCACTACATGCAATACAAATTAACAATTTTTCTTAATTTTCTCATAATTTTTTCATTCACTTCTGCAGATGCTGTGACGGAACTCCCCCCTATACACGAACTCCCATTATTCTTATTTTTTTTTGTAAAGAACATCATAATAGCATACCGGTAGCATAATAAAATTAGTTTTCTCACCCCCTTCCCAACTCCAGGGTTGAATTTCGGTTGAATACCTACGTATATCTGTGTGTAGGAATGTATGTATTGTGGGGTAAAATTCCTTGTGGTGGTTATAAAAAGAAACCCAAGGTGGGGAGAAGTCACATAAACGCCTTTCAATATAATTTATCGTCCTGAGTTCCAACATCCAACCCTGTGGTTTGTCCACATTACATTTTTTTTTTCTTTTCCGCTTTCTTCTTCTTTTACACTTTAGCACACTCATTCCTACCCACCCCTAAGCAGCATTTGAGGTCGCTCTCGCTTAATTCTTTTATTCAGGGCGCCCCGTCACTTGCCGCTTTCCATGAGTTGACATAGTGAACGTAACCGCATTTGCCGTGGTATTTCGTTGGCCATTTCGCAGGATGAAGATTTTACCTCAATTTCAGCATTTATTAAATATGCCGAAAACAATGGTCTTAACAATTTATGGGAATATAAATTAAATCGATGTTTTGAAGTGTATTTAAGGAGAGAATGTTTCCACTTTTCCACTCAGGAATCAATTGGGCGAGAGAGAGCAATGGATGATGACACACGAAATGTGCATTCTGAATAAGTAAAACAATATGGTTTCAGACACCAGTTTTTAATACATGTCAAAAGACACATGTTTCACATCTGTGATTTGTTTTGATGAGCTTGGAATCAAGGGGGTTTAAAATTAATTGAAACGATCGATGATTTCCTTAATCATCCCAATTCTGCTATATGGCGCGAAGGCATGGAGTTTGTCAAAAGCTGCTTCGAGAGGAAAATTGTTCGTGTGATTTTCGGTCCCGTATGCATTATGAGTGGAGGAGAACATATAATGACGAAACACACGGGCTGCTCAAAGACGTCGACTTAGTCAGAAGAATGAATATCCAACGATAGAGATGGCTAGGTCAAGTAGAGCAGATGGAAACCAATGCCCCGGTAGGAAAAGCCTTCGAATCCACCCCCGAGGGACAACGCAGTAGAGGAAGACCGCGACTCAGGTGGCGCTCGCAAGTGGAAAGAAACCTCAACCAATTATGCGTGCGAAACTGTAGACAGCTAGCTAATGATCGCGCTGGTTGGAGACGCTTGTTGGTTGAGGCCCAGGTCCACCCCGGACTCTAGCGTTATCTTAAGTAAGTAAATAAGATCAATGAGTTCGCTTATGCAAGATGATGCCGATAGTGAGGTCCGATTGGTACCAAAACGATTTAAAAACAGAAACCGACGTCAAAAATTATCATTAGCTTAATAGAGGCATTTCGCATAAACGGCTACATTTACCAGTAATTTGCACAGAATGACGTCAAAATTAAAAGGTTTCCTTAAAAGAAAGGAATGTTTAGTTTCAAGCCTATCGTTGGCTTACTGCACTGAATTTAAAAAAAAAATTTTTTTTGAGGATATCCCCGCTGGTTAATTCTTCTACCGTATTGATTGAAAAATATTCTTCATTGCCTTAATAATAAAGTCGCATGAGCCAAGATGGTTGTCCACAACGAATGTGTAATTAGACAAGTTTTCAAAAATCGCAAATCTATTTCTATTTCCAGTTTAATTTCGAGTTAATCGATGCATTCATCAAATAGAGAAGAATCTATGCACATGACACATCACTCAATAAGTCCAATGAAATCATATTTTCAAGACAAAATTCGACTTTATTCACCAACATAGTTTCCTTATGTAGTGATATAATCAGTCCAACACAGCCCAAACATTTCGAACTTTTTTGTAGAACGATTTATCTGTGGCCTTAAAATAGGTTTCAGTTTCGGCGATCATCTCCTCGTTCCAGCCATATATTTTTCCAGTGAGCATCTTTTTGAGGTCTTAAAAGAGGTAGAAGTCACTGGGGGTGGGTGCAAGAGCAACTCAAAGCCCAATTCGTACAATTTGGCCATGGTAGCAAATGGTGGAAGAGAATTTGTTCTTATTCATGTGGAACCGTGTTTTTGCAATTTCTTCCATCAAACGCACCATGTAGTATTCGCTGTTGATCCTTTTTTCTTTCTTATAATAGTTGGTGAATGAAATTCCGTGCACATTCCAAAATACGGATGCCATAACCTTGCCAACCGACCATTGTGTTTTTGGACGCTTTGGGCGTGGTTCACCAGCTGCTGTCCACTCCGCTGACTGGAGTTTTTGACATGCCGTCGCAAAAAGTCCTGATTCTGGCGAAAAAGCTCCGAACAGCTCTCAGAATCATCGATACGTTGTAGTTTTTGTGTCCATTGTGAGCAAATGCGGCACCCATTTCGAAAACACGCACACTGCCTTCTGATATATATACAGTGCCGGCTTTCTCACGCTATTTCACATTGCGGTCTTCAAAAACAATTTTGTGTACTTTTTTGACGTTTCAGGTGTAACCACCTCCATTTGCCTTCTAGAGTGTTCAGCAACGTTGGTGTCTGTACGGAAACTTTCAAAGTCAGTTTACCACCGCCAATTAGTTGGTTTTGTTAGATACCAGTCTATGATGATGTGGTCGCCGTGGCGCAGTGGTAAGTGCATCGACTGCGGCGCAAAATGTCTGGGTTCGATTCCCGGACGGGACACCTAGCATTTTCTCACGGCACCACCTCTTTCGAGTTGCTGACAACACTCAAAGAGTATTAACTGTCTATGGAAAGTTTCTCAAATATCGCCGTTCGGAGTCGGCAAAAAACTGTAGGTCCCTTCTACTCGTGAAGAACAATAGCATGCACAACACGAGTAGTTGTTGTAGAAGCTAGGCCTTGGTCCGTTATGGGCTGTAGTGCCACTCAATTATTATTATTATTATTAGTCTATGATGATAAGTCTCTGTAACACTTATCAAGTTACTGCTGAGCTTGCACGGTTTCCAATCAAAAAGCATAGTTTCGAAAATCTGTTTTTGCCACCATTTAAGAAATCGCCAAAGTAGCGTTACTTGAAGCGTGATGTGTTATAAAAATCTTTTAAGCGAACAAAAGAAACTATCAATGCACTGCTCACAGTTTGGCATTACTCATATCGTGATACATCCAAACAAACAATAGTCCAAAGTCACTAGACTCGCATAAAGAAGAACTTCCTATCTGAGGACATTTAACTTGTTGATAACCAGTGTGGCTGATTAGATTTATCACCGGCGTAAAAAAATGACGTTCTGCCTCTCATTTGCACATTTTCGAAGAAGAAGTTTAATTCGATTTGTGTCGCTAATGTTGGGTATTCACCACTTCTTCAGATTTCATCAACATGTGAACATATTTCTTTTTCAAATCCGATTTTGTCTTGTGGTTGAAGTGGACAGTACGCCTTGATTAACCCATACCTAAGCATTCTCAAATTAATTTCACTTTTCATTCTCTGCAACCATCTAATGCAAGACCAACTTTCGTTTGTACTGAGCATTTGTTGCTATTGTTCTCTCACAAAAAGAGGCGACCTACTGTCGACTCCGAACGACGTTGTTAGAGAAAGCCTTTTATAGACAATAAGAACTGCCTCTTGTGTATTGTTTGTAAATAGAAAATATACGCTATTCAATTTCATGATGAGATGGCATAATTAACAGACTATTTTCTTTACTTTGACACAAACGGCATAAAAAAGCACCCGAACTTTGAATATTGAAATTATGAAGCACAAAAAGGATGCAGGATAGCATCTTCATTCATAGTCTCATGTATATATAGTTAAAAGCAAAAAAATGTCCGTTTTAACGCAAATGTCATGCGACATTCGTTATTCAAGAACATCAACAATGGTCTCCAAAATTCTTCTTCACAATATACAGTTCGAGGTGGATATTGTCCTCCAACAAAATTCTCAGCGCGGTATCTCGCCATCAAAATCTGATTTCGTACCCAAAGTTAGTTAAGATCCTTCTCCACCTGTATGCGCCATCTCAGACCAGGACGTAATTTATTACTCTGTCTCAATGGCTCGGACTCAAAGCAGCGTCATCCATCTGATTTATTTGGCCTAGCTATCTCAAATTTCTTATTCTTGATGATTCGCATTCGTAGAAACTAAGCCTATGCCGCCTGTAGAGTGCATCTTTGAATATCCTCTTTTAGATGCCCACAACGCAACCTAAATTTTTCTTACGAAAAGTTTCCTCATCCGTTGTTTATAACGTTTACCTTTTTGCAGAGAAAGAAAGCCAGAAACCTTTAAGAGTCCTTGTCAAGGTCTCTATTTACTGCAGGTAGAGGAAGTTCTCGACTATTTCAAAGTGTTTGCTGCCCATTATGATGCTCTTTTTCAGACGTAGGTGATATATGCCCTTCCTCGATGTTGACAGAATGCAATTGCGCCTGCCTTGTTTAGCGCCACATTTATTTTAGTCACTTCTTTTTGAATCTTAACAAATGCCTCGTTGACGGCTTTCTGTCTTCAGCCAAACACGTCAATGTCTTCCTCATAAGACAGCAGCTGATCAAACTTTTGGAGGATCATGATTCTGGTGTTGACTTTTGAGTTTTGTCTGATCTCTCAAGAATAATGGTGCAAAATTCATATATAAACGCGTGGCCTTGTCTAGCACCTTTTTTACATTGACGGTCTCGGTTACCGTGAGACTCGAGTAGCTGATTGTTGGCGGTTGGGCCCAAATGTTCACACAACGCCACGGTCTTGTACGCGATGTTAAGGGAACAAAGTCAGTGGAGCTCCATCTTGGACCGGGCAGACGACTCTAAGATTCCACTCGTCGGGCACGCTATTCTCCCGACAATATCTTCATCATCTTCTTCTTCTTCTTGTTGTGGCGCTACAGTTCGGGGTAGACCTGGGCCTCAACCAACATGCCTCTTCAGCCAGCTGCCGCCAGTTGCGCACTCCAAGTTGGTTGAGGTCCTTCTCCACTTGTGTGCGCCACCTTATCCTGGGCCGTCCTCTGTTGCGTTGTCCCAATGGCTCAGATTCGAAGACTTTTCGGGCCGGAGAAGTGGTGTCCATACGCTCTACATGGCCTAGCCATTTTAAGCGTTGTATTCGTAGACGCTTGACTAGGCTCATGCCACCGTAAAGCCTATACAGTCCGTGGTTGAAACTTCTCCTCCAAATGCTATCAACGCAGACAGAACCAAAAATCGCACGCAAAACTTTTCTCTCGAAAAGACTAAGGGCTTATTCATCCGTTTTAAGTAACGTCTAGGTTTCCGCGCCATAGAGTAGGATTGGGATGATCAAGGTGTTATAAAAATCAAGCTTCGAGGTACTGGTGTTGTTGTCCATATTTACCACGGAGTCGAGGTAGACGAAGTCCTTAACTACCTCGAAGTTTCTGCTGCCTAGTGTGACGCTTTGTCCGAGACGCCGATGTTGTGTTTCCTTCCTTGATGACAGCATGTACTTTGTTTTGCCCTCATTTACCACCAGACCCATTTTAGCCGCTTTCGCTTCAATGCCAGCAAACGCCTTATTGACGGCTCACTGTGTCCAATCACGTCAATGTCGTTCAATGGACTTTCGGAAAATCGTGCCTCTGGTGTTGACCTGTGAGTTACGCGCGATCTTCTCAAGGATGATGTTAAAGAAGTCACATGACAGTGCGTCGCCTTGTCTCAAACCTTCATCATCTTCAGCTGCTTTAAATAGCGCTTATCTTCGCTTTTCATTTCTTATATTTTAACGGAGAGACGGAGCTTTTGTCCATCGACACTTTAATTTGTCGTTTATTTTTTGCACAGAAGAAATGACTAGTTTCACTCTCATTTATAAACATTCACAAAAACATCCCCTTCCCAGAGTATAAGATCTATTTATTGAATTTATTAGTGTGACTTCCGACAAGTGCAATCGATTCTGCTTTCATTAAGAAATTCACAATCTCCACATTCTGAGGGAAGTGTCAAAGAGTAGAAAAAAACTTCGCCTGAACACATCACATATCACACAGTAAATTCTGTCACGTATTAAGTCGCACAAGCAAACAAGAACCGTCGGCAAGCTTTTAATTACAGACAAGACCGCAAAGACCAAACGAAACGATGGGTTTTCTTCATGTATTGTGTAGTCGGCTTAAGTCCTATAGGACTTGACCGCAAGGACTACAGAGGTATGTGTGTATGTGTGCGATTGTTTTTTTTTCCTTGTTTTTGCGTTCTTCTCATAACTTTGACGTGAGGTTTCCCTTTCGGTTTTTGTGTGGTTCGCATGCTGTCTTCTACGACTAGAAAACAACATATGTCCTTCCTGGCATTCTTCCATGTCAAAAACAGCAATTCCTTTTTTTCCTCACTTCATGCAACAACATTTCCTCTTGGACGATGAACAAACTTTTGTGGTCACTGCATATGTGCCTTTTCTCGTTAAGTGAAAATTGCTGCAACGACGGGGCAGGATTGGAGATTAAAGGTCATTATTATGGTCTGTTATATGTGTGGAGGACTAAAAGTGAAAATGAGTGTGCCAGGTTTTTGTACAGCTATGCGGCCTAGTAGGGTCTTGTTGCCTCGAGGATACTGTTGAGGGCTTAAAATGACCACAAAAGAAAATTGTGTTTTTGCTGTTGACGTGATTTCTATCTAATTGATTAGGTCCTCGCAGGAGGAAGCAGGTACTTGTTGCATTTGTTGGTAAATACTTTGGACGCAAATTGACCATACAACCAAAATGTTGTGTACGGGTATATTTCTATATCTACAAGATTCATCTTTTAAGCTATTACAAGCTGCTTAGTTTTAAGTTTTTCAGAGCCTTAAAGCAGGAGTCCGATATGACCTAGTCTTACTCTAACCAAGAGGATAATTGGAACAAAAAAAAGTGGCAAACTCCTTTTCCCCAACAAGCAGGAAACAATTTATCATGACGACATTTACAAGTTCTGAGTAATGGGTGCTTGCATAGTTTCGACCCTCTCAGTCTACAATTTCACAGCTGGTAAGAGTTGGTATTATTCAGACGACCACAGGAAGGGCTAATGTTACCGTGGAGTGTTGCAAAGTGCTAGTGTGCTGCAAATACTCAGATTTCTCCTGTTTGTGCAATTTTACTTTTCTTTTCCCTCATCCGCACCGTTCCATTTTGAAATTCCAAAGGGAGCGGAATCATTTTTCATGCACAGGTGAATGTTTTCACCTTTGTTTGTGCTTTTTTTCCCGCTCCGTCATGTGCCTGTATTCAAGGGAAAAAGTAGGTAATGACATTGATAATTACATGTTAACTGCCCACTTGTTGGGGAGGGCCTAACGGACACAGTGTTAGCTGAACATACCGCATGAAGTGATTATCACCCCTTAATTAGTAGTCATTGCAAGAATGTGAGAAGGGCAAAAACGGGAAGCGATACCTTCCACCAAGCAATGCGTTCCATCTGTGCCAGACGATATAGGTACTTTAATGCATTTTAAATAGAGGGCTTATTGCGGCAATTTGAGCATTGCGTTGAAACTGATAGACGGGCGTGTTGTTGCCCACTTCCGTCTGTCTAGGTGAAGACATTATTTCATAAAGAATGAGGGAAAGTATATGGGGGTGTTGTTAACATCTAAATATTTGTCTACTTTTGACCTTTATGGTTGATGGGGTAATTGGTTTGTCATCACCGTGTAACAGACGGCGGACGTCACTTTTTGAAATCCTCTGCATAAAGATGCTACTCTACTAATGTGTCATGGTGTATTTTGAAGAGTAGTGTGACACTGATAAGCTTGGTTTACAGTAGTGGCATTTGAAGTAGCTGCAAATTACTAAAGGGTGTCCCAACAAGGACGCAAGATGTAAATTTAGCGCCATTTGAATTGTCATTCCTTGACATTTGAACAAATATTTGTTTGTAGAAGGTATAATGTTAATAAAAATGGAGCGCTACAAGAATGAACAACGCATTCTCATTGTGAAATTGTTTTATTAAAATAGTGAAAGTTTTGCGGCTACAGTTCGCAAATTGCGATCAATTTGGGGTTACAATAATGCTCCAAAAGAGTCAACTCTAAAGCGATTAATGGAAAAATTTGTTTAAACTGGGTCTGTAACTGATGTAAAGACAACAGCGCGTCTTCGACCAGGTCGATAGACCGAAAATATCGCAGCAGTACGTGATGATATCGCTCAAACTCCTTCCACCTCAATTCGACACTCAATTCGAAATTGGTGTTTCCAAATCCACTATGCAGCGAATTTTGACGAAAGATTTGCATCTTCATGCATACAAAGTTCAATTCACTCAGGAACTGACACCAACTGATCATGCACAGCAAAGGGAGTTCGTTAATTGGGTATTGGAGTGACAACATGAAAATGCTGATTTTGCCGATAAAATCATCTTTAGTGACCAGGCCCATTTCCATCTTGATGGCTTCGTCAATATTCAGAATTGTCGCATTTGGGGCGAGAAAAATCCTCGAATGATTCACGAGAAGTAAATGCATCCTGGAATCATTGGACCTTTCTTAATAAAAATGAGTCAGGTCAAACGCAGTCAATGGTGTTCGGTATCGTGGAATGATAACCAATTTTTTCGTGCCTAGAATTGAAAAAATGAATGTGGAGGGGATGTGGTTTCAACAAGACGGCACCACATCTCATACAGCCAGAGAAACTATTCAATTGCTGCATCAGTCATTTCCCGGTCGTGTTATTTCGCGTTTTGGAGGCCAGAATTGGCCGCATAGATCGTCCGATTTAACACCATTGGACTTGTTTCTTTGGGGTTTTTTGAAGTCGATGGTTTATGCGAATAAGCCGACGAAAACTCAAGTCTTAAAAGAGGAAATTGGGCTCTGCATTAATTAAATATCGAAGCATTTATGCAAAACGGTCATTGAAAATTTAATTAAAAGATCGCGTATGTGCCAGCAAAGACGCGGCGGCCATCTGGCCGATGTGTTATTCCACACAGAACCTCATCCTGTCTACTTTACAATATAATAAAGAAAATTACGGAAGTGCTTGCAGAAAAGTAGTAATATTCGGTAGAAGGAATAGAAAAGACGAACCGACCCACGTTACGCATGTTTCTGATGCACTGGATAACTTCACTGGCACAGTGTCCATGTCAGACCTCTATAAACTGCAACGCTGTAGCGTTAAACAAACACAGATCTCTGCATC
This sequence comes from Eristalinus sepulchralis, assembly GCA_944738645.1. Taxonomy (NCBI): domain Eukaryota; kingdom Metazoa; phylum Arthropoda; class Insecta; order Diptera; family Syrphidae; genus Eristalinus; species Eristalinus sepulchralis. The sequence goes on along the minus strand of OX122882.1, from coordinate 36,650,032 downwards.
TAGATCATCAGTGTCCCATTCTCTTTTATCATGACTAGAATCAGGGTTAGCCTACGAGTAGATTAACAGAATGACACATTTAGCATCAACATTTGACCGAACCGAAACCGGACTGGCTGATGGGTGAGGAACACATTTCCCTTTATTTGATATACATCTCCTTTTGATTCTGACGATGCAACCTGATTGACGAATTCTTTGCCTTCTTGACAAGGCTGACCTGCTTGTGCTTGTCATTTGATATTTAATCGCCGCAATCGTGGAGTTCTTCTTTCTGTGTTTTTCTGTGATTTTGACTCAGGCACATTACTTCAGTGTACCTACTTTCCCCTGCTTCAGCGACCACTAACACGGGCTAACATTATCGCTTCCTAGTCAGAAAAAGCCCAGACTTGGCGTTTTTTCATCCCTTCATCTTGGATGTACTTCAATGTGTAATCTTCTGGCCGCCGCTAAGCCAGATCTACTCGGCAGTTTCTTTAACTACTTCGAGTTGAAGCAGATGTTGGGTAAGGCATTCCTATATATCTATCCTTCGCTGTGCCTCTTGTACTGATCGTCCCGACCATCTAGAACGCAATTTTAAGCATCCGAAGGGTTTCCGTAACAGGTTTTCGGAACAAGAAGCAAAGTTTCCACTGACCCTTGTCATTTCAAACGATTATCACACTTACTCGGGAATGTTGTCGCTATATGCGCTTTTTTATAAGGCGTATTACGAAAATTGTGTTCGCCGTGGCGTAGTGGGTAAGTGCGTCGACCGCCACGCAAAAAGTCTAGGTTCGATTGCCGGACGGGACACTTCGCATTTTTTCACGGCACCACCTCTTTCGAGTTGATGACAACACTCAAAGAGTATTAATTGTCTATGAAAAGCTTCTCAAATGTCGCCGTTCGGAGTCGGCAAAAAACTGTAGGCCCCTTATACTCGTGAGAGGACAGTAGCACGCACAACACGAGTAGTTGTTGTAGAATCTAGGCCCTGGTCCGTTGTGGGCTGTAGTGCCACTCAATTATTATTATTATTTTACGAAAATTCGAACCACCACAAGTATCGCAAAATTTAAAATGACGTAAAATACATATTTGACTTCCGAGTCTTTATAAAAAAAACACGCTAAAAATGTAAATATTTGAAAATAATTGTATCCGAACAGCAACGGAATGAAATCAGTTACACATTTCAGACGGATTTAATTAAAGGAAGCCGCACTGAATCATAGGTTACTTCTGCCAAATTGGAATATGCATAGAACGAGTATGGTATCACTCTTCCTTGTACTCGTTGTATGTATATATTCATAGAACTTTCCATAGTTACGGAATCTACGCTTTAGAAATTTCTCCATCTCTACCAAGCTATACGCTTGTGTGCTTTTATTACGAAATTCCATCATCTAAATAAGGAAGGAAGCAACCCTCTTTGTTGCTTTGGTGCTCTTTCACTTGGCAGTAAAATTCTCAAAAACTACCTAACGGTAGAATTGTAAACTTTACCATTCAGATTCCGAACAGCTGGAAGAAAATCAATTTCCGGACATCAAAGGCAACCACACCCTGTTAATTATTCGGCAAAAGTTAAGCATAATCGAAATATCTCAACATCTGGGCTTACAGAAATATCACCTTTCAAGGCAGGAAGCATATTTTCGTTACACTTCCGCAAGCACTGAAGCATCAAAAGCATACTCATCAACTTCTAATCTCTCAACTCGCTCATCATCCTGCCAGGGAGCTCTTATTATTTCACTTCAAAGGTAGACACAAAGGGATAATGCTATCCGCAGAACAAATTACAATTTCTCTTTCACTCCTGACCAGATATTAAGGAGTTTCGCAGATTCCCGGCCACACTTGAAGGGTGATGCGATTGAGATGCCGTCGGGACTGATAAAAACCTCACTGTTGCTCTGTCAAACTGCGCAACCGGTTTGAGTGTTTCTGCGAAGGCGAAGAAGACGAGATACGAAAAATCTACTACAATCGATCCCTCCCGGCATGGGGTATCCCAAAGCAAACACAAATTTTATTTTAATTAACTTCAATCAGGTACCTAGCAATTTGAGGGATGTACGTGTTGTAGGTGGGGGTGCGCAATGGGCGATGGAAGGAGATTACGTAGTTGGAGATTTATCCAACACCGCCCGCAGCGTTCGTTGTGGGAGGTAGTGTACAAAGTTGGAATTTCACCGGAAACCCAGATTGTGAAAATTCTCCCAGCTTTTCAGCTCCCCCTGCGCAACCAGTCCGAGAAAATTCACCCTGTTGTCAGAAGATTTGCCACCACGGGCATGACCTCGTGAAGAAAGCTGATGCTGCACCCAACGGTCACAATGTACGCACGTCCACGAGGGTTTTTTTGAAATTAAATGTCACCGCTGTCCGCAAAGTTGCCGTAGGCTTGAGTATAATTGCTTTTCTTTCAAACGAAAGTAATGCAGTAGAAATTTATTCCAAGCAGTTGATGACACACTATACCACCGAAATTAACCTCCAAAGATTTGACACCAAGACGCTCCTAAATTTGCATCGCTTTTTTTCTTACAAGGCATACATCTTGCACTTGAATCCTTTTGGTATTCGTCTAAAATGTTTGATATAAAATGAAGTACTAAACTGTCGATACAGGGTTTTCTTGTATGGAATAGAAAAAATGCTTATAGAGAAAAACTACTTATTCCAAAGAGTGAACAATGAGACGTAATTGATACACAATAAGTATAATTTAAGTGCTGCTTGAAAGAGGTAGAGTCTTGAAATCGAGAAATTAAGATTATTTCCAGTCCTTAACGGTGTCCAATGTGTGAGCAAAGCACTTACCAAATACACTTTTGATTAATAAAACGTAGAACTCTTGCCTTTAGCTTAAAAGTGATACATTTAGGAGGTGTTTTCAAAATTAAGATAAGTTTTCATTTTTCTAAAAAAATAATTATCTTTGTGTCCCCCTTAAAGTAGTCCCTCGCACAGAAGCACCCCTAAAAAATAGAACACTCGTGCCAGCGTTTTTCCCAATCCTACTAATATGCCCTTGAGCTCTCTCAGGGACTTGGTTGGTATCACCTCCCTTCAATCTTGGGGGCAGGAAAAAGTCGCAGAAGGCCAAATCTGGTGAATGCGGTGGATGAAGCGTGATTACAGTGTTGTTTTTGGCCAAAAAATTACGTCGAAATTCGGCAATTGTGGAATGCACTTCGCTGCCACACACCTCATGCTCAAAATTTTCGAAAACATTGCGTCGCGTGAGCCAAGTTTCTTTACTTTCTCACATTTTTCATCGGTTGTTGATGTGCTGGGACGTCCAGGGATAGCGTCACCATTCACATCTTCTCGACCTTCTTTGAAAAGCTTGTAAAACTTGTGAACATTTTGTTTGATGCAGACTACATTCAACATTGTCAACGTTTCAAATGTTTTTGGGCATTTAATTCCATTTTTCACACAAAATTGAGGGCAAGTCCATTTTGATCCATTTTTTTCGACAGTAGGAAATCGTTAAACTCGTCTAACTTTTAAGCAAAATAAATATGCTATGCAGCTGAAACTGTAATCACACTATGTCCGAGACGAGTGTACCAACATAATAAAATAAAAAAAATCGATAATCGAATTTACGTAGGTCGCGAAAATTTAAAATTCCCCTTATTTTTTCATCAAACTTGGCATAAAATACCACAGATAAACAGAGCAATCTTAAAATAGCAAATTAATAAAAAATAAGAATAAGTAAAAAAATCGTGTGATACTTACAGTCTACAAGCAACCAGAGCCTATGTAGCTTCATCAGCAACTATTAGTGTCGTGCATTCTATTACTTTCTCACGAGCAGGGGGGTTAAACTGCAAAACTAATTATTTTGTTCTATTTTTTTTTCTTAAAAAAGAATCTTGTATTTGACCTGCAACTTGTGTACAGTGAGGTACACCAAATTCGCTACAAAAGCAAATTGAAAAAAACGTTTTTCTGTAATAAATGTATTTCATTGATTTTGACGAAAAAAGATATCCATGCTAATCTCCGCCTTGGGGACACTTGATGTGTTGATGTAGGGATCACCTTAATTATTGTTTGTATTGGAATGCTTTAATTCCATCAAATTCCTTTACTTCGTTTTGTACACCTCTTGCTTGAAACATAGTTCTATAAGAAGTTAGTACAAGTGACAGCGGAAAGTGCATACACTTTTTAGGAAAACTCACAACGTGTTTTCCGACTTTTCTTTGGGCCTTTTCTTGAGGGGACCAAATTTTGTTAATACGAAGAAGTCTTTGGCGCAATTTAGAGCAGAAAGAATACTTCAAAATCTTCAAATAACGGTAACTGGGCCGTTACTGTTGTACACAAGTATGCCTTTACAAGCATCTTGAAACTTCGCACCAAACATTTTCTCGTTCTGGGTGCATTCCGGTCTTATAAAATGTATAACGATTTAGTTAATTTACTAAATATTCGGAAAATTTGCTTATTTAGCATATTTAAAATGCTGTTAACATAAAAGCGGGTCTTAACCCACGTAAACAGGGAATTTATCACACGCTTGTCTTCTCCGGCTATTTGAATGGATTTTACATTTCGGTTAAAGGGGGTGGCGGGCGCTAAACCATAGAAAAGAGGCAACTCGCCGCATATTTCACTTGTTCTCATATTTATAGTAGGTACATATACAACGTAAGTTAAATGATCATACGGTCTCTTGTTAACAGATTGCCTGATTGATTGCCTTACATTCTTGTAAATATAACAAATGGTTGTGATCTTAGATAAACATATTTCTCATTTTAAGCCTACACGGTAAAATTCCAAATGAATTGGCGAATTCTGAGGGTTCAATTTGCTTATAGTATTGAACTTGTGAGGAACAAGGTGCGAAATAAGGAACTAAAGAATTAAAAAAATAAAATGAAGTCATCACGAATCCCTTGAACCGTCTGCTATCATTTGCTATAAATTTCTGGACTCTCGTATGTGCCTAAATAAACTTTAATGTCGTTCCGTTTTAAAGCTCTCGAATTTCTCTGAATTACCTTTAATTTGGAATTAATTTAGACAAAACTAGGCAATTTAATTAATGAATGCATATTTAGATCGAAAGCCGTACCATGCTTTTATACGATGCTTTTAGATTCGGCGAACTTGTTTCCCAACATCATAGTGGTCTATGCACTCAGTTAAATTCCACTAAACTCTTGCCTAAATTCCCTTTTATCGAAAATGAAGGATTGTAATGTATGGTACCACCGCACTATCCAAATCCCATTTACCAGTGTCGAAGTATTCGTTTTAATAAAGGCAAAAGTAACCTGCCAAATAAACAAAAATTAATCCGATTACTTACATAGGAAAAATGTTTTAACTCATAGTTTCTGTACCACGATTCGTGTCCTCTACTTCTTGCAAAACGATCTACCAATGCAATGTAAAAAATATAAAGTATTAAGCCTCAATTCAGTAAGCGGTTTTAAGCATGTTTTAAAGGGTTCATCAAACATTGAAATGTATTTCTAAAAAAATGGCAGCTCGATCTTTCGTAATTGGGGAAAATGATTGACGCAGTTGTAGAGTCAGTAATATGGCCTCCCTTCGAAACAAGGATACAATTTAATTCTAAAGTGTATAATTTTATTAAATAAAATTTGGTTAAAAAACTGCATCCATTTTTACAGATAAATTGGAGCTAGTGGGATACTTGCATACTTGAAAACAAACGTCTTCTTCATTTAATAATAATTAAGTGGCACTACAGCCCACATGGGACCGGGGCCTAGTTTCTACCACAACTACTCGTATTGTCCCTCGAAATGATGGGATCTACAGTTTTTGCCGACTCCGAACGGCGAGATCTGGGAAACTTTTGATAGGCAATTGGTACTCTTTGAGTGTTGTCAGCAACTCGAAAGAGGTGGTGTCGTAAAAAAATAGGAAGTGATCCGTCCGGGAACCGAACCTAGACTTTCTGCGTGGCGGGCGACGCACTTGCCACTACGCCACTGCGACCACATTCATTTTTCATTTCTTCATTTAGCCAACCAAAATATTTCACTTCAGGTATTTTTTTTTCACTTTGGAAGCACTGTTCGGCAGCCACAACTTTCAAATTTATGTGTTTTACCTAAAATTATAAATCGAACCTTACGATTTCCTTATTCTAGATTCTACTTAGTCTTAAATTTTAAACTAAGGCTCGAGGGCCCCTTCTATTCATGACTTGTTTGCAATCAAAAACACCTTCATTTTCCCTTTCAAGTCTTGCATAATTTCAGTCAGAATCACATCTGTGAATTTTCGAAACTTCTCGTATTTTTCTGTCATCGCTGTCAATCAGACAGTAACCGTCCACTTTGAAAGCTTCGCAATCCGAACCGTCGTCGTATGCAATTCACTCCTAATTGTTGGCACTAAAATTACTCGACCGACTACAGGTGTAAACAAATAGTATATCAACTTTGGAACACCACTAATTGCAGATTGCATGCAACAGCCGTCAGCAGCATGTGAGACGTATCTCTTCAAATGGCATGTCCCACTCTTCCTGTGCATGCGGCAGCAGAGAAGAAGGAGAAAGGCAAATACACTATTGAAACAATTTGTAATTGCGCTCCTATTCACTGCTGAACAAATTTTAAACTTAGGCCAGCACGCCAGCCAAGGTAAACGTCAGTAGGAAAAAGCAACTTATACGTGCAACACTTTCGTAGAGCTCAGGCGACATGTGCATTTATGTCCAAGGGCCACAAGGATATGCGACCACAATACAACACGATGACCCGCCTGAAATTCGAAACAGACGAAAGCGAGATTGAGAGTAACATTTTTGCCTGTCCAGCTGTTTAAAATTTAATTCTATGCATGAGGTCACTTCTACGTCCTTTTCTGTGCCCCCCCCCCCCTCTGTAAAGTTTTGCGGAGAACGCAGGACCACAAACAGTATTTACCGCATGTGAAGACCGACATCAATTAGACCTGGTCTGAGTCTATTTGATGCCGGACACAAGGACAAAATAATATCAGGATGCTGAAAGGGATGTTCAAAGTTTCAACAACATCTTCCATTGCATGCAATTGACAATAAATGCTTTAAGGTTCTTAATAACTTAATTTCCTTGTACTGGCATCTAAAACTGAAACTGTTCGGTTTTAATTGTGAAATGAATTTGTTTGATAATTCCAGAAAATACACGAATGACTCTCAGTAACTGAATGAAGGAAATGCAGGTTTCAGATTTTCATTAAAATGACAGTCAGACACAAAAGCCGTTCTTAGAAATCAAAATTAAACTGTATGTTTGTCGGCATCTCATCATCTTACAAGTACAGTCAGTAGGACGATATCGAAGGATTCTATTATTACATGGATGCCACAACAGTCTCTCTTAGAAAGGCAGTCTGTATTCGTCATTGTTTATGTTACCAACAAATGCTGTTGCAAGGCTTCATCTTATGGTTTTGTGGCTTGGTTCGTCTGTAGGCAAAGAAGGACAAATGTGTAGCCAATTTGGCGCAGGAAGTGGTACATAAGTTAACTTTTTTCAAAGGATAATCTTCCTTGAATACACTTCTATCATATGACTGCCACGATTGGTTCGGACCTAGTCTAATCTAGAGGTCAAGTTTTTGATGACTTTTTTCAACATTTCTGACCATATTTCAGCAATAACGCGGCGAGTGCTTTCATCAAAGTGGTCAATCGGTTTCGGTTTATCGACGTAGACTAGCGACTTCATCGATCTTAAAGGCCAATTCTGTCTACCAAACGTTTCATTCAACAAATTAATTCTGGCACTAGCTGTGTGACATGTTGAGCTGTTTTGTTGAAACCGCAGCTCCTACACATCATGATGAAGCGCTCGGGCAAACATCGTTTTTAAAGAAATAATTGAGTGGCACTGCAGCCCACAAGCTCTTCACGAGTAGAAGGGACCTTCAGTTTTTTGACGACTCCGAACGGCGAGGTTTGAAAAGCTTTTCATAGACAATTGATACTCTTTGAATGTTGTCAGCAACTCGAAAGAGGTTGTGCCGTGAATAAAATGCGAGGTGTCCCACCCGGAAATTCAACCTAAACCATCTGCGTGTGGGTAGACTCGCTTACCCACTACGCAACGGCGACCACGAAAAAGTTACAAAAGTCGAAAAACTTGGGGATCCCCGAACGGATGTGAAAATGATGGAGGATATCACCAAGCTGTCAACTGGTACGACACACCATTCCTCCTGACGACATAAACCTTTCAAAAGAGAGTGCAAGTTGAGTCCCTCAGAAAAAAGTGCGAATTGCGTGCTAAAGATTATTTTTGGAGATCTGTAGTGAAAACACGGAGGGGGACAAAACATTGGCTCACAAATATGTCCCTGACACCACGCAAGAGTTCGTGGAGTGGCAGACCTCCCGAAGAAGAATAATCGTTATCTTGAACGTTCAGATTACAAGTCACTAGCACAAAAAAAATAATGTGGGTGACCATCGTTAAACCACAAGGTACGTCTTCTGAAAAATAAATAGGAGCCAGCGATCGGCGGTTATCTGCATAAATGGGGCTCTTCGTTGTAACTCCCCAAATGCTTTGAACACGCGCCTTGCTTCGCTAAGGCAACGCATAAGCAAAGAAAGAATGAACATTGGCTGCCTGGCAATAACTTTGAACACAAGGAGGCTTTCCACAAGATAAAGCTACCGAAGGTGAGATTGCCGCAGCACGTCGTGGCATAGTGAGTAAGTGCGTCGACTCCCACACCAAAGGTCCCAGGTTCGATTGCCCGACTGAACACCTCGCATTTTGCACGGCACAACGTCTTTTTCATTGCTGACAGCACTCAAATAGTACTAATTGTCTATTAAGGGCTTCTTAAATCGCGCTGTTCGGAGTCGGTAGAAGACCGTAGGTTCATTCTACTCTGCAGAGAACAATAGTCCCTTCTGGGCTGTAGTGCCACTCAATCAAAGCTACCGAAGGATGCATTGTATAGCCTCTTAAGATTTTTTGTATATGTTAAGCTGCAAAACCCATGAACATCACTGCTCCGGGGCGAAAAGTCTTCGAATCTAAGCCAACAACGCAACGCAGAGGACGATCTAGGCTAAGGTGGCGCACACAATTGGAGAAGGACTTCAACTAACGTGAAGTGCGCAACTGGCGGCAGCTGGCGAAAGATCGTGCAGGCTGGAGAGGCATGTTGGTTGAGACCCATATCAACCCCGAACTGTAGCGCCATAAGAAGAAGAAGAAGAAGCTGCAAAACCCAAATTCATGACAGAATATTCAGGACTAAGGATAACATTATTTTTTATTGAGCTAGAGGATTGAGCAAGACTACGGAAATATTCTCTATGAATATGATCTCTCCTTCATTCATACTTTGTTCTTAAAAGCCTGGTTTTTAAGACCACCAGGAAATCTTTTCAGAGCAGAATGTGTGCCGTTTTAGGATCACTGTTAGGATCCGTTTCCGAAATTCTGGAGAATATATTCTGCTACACTCTTTATTCATTGGCGAATGTTGAGCAGACAAGGACTTTACTGATGAGCGCAAACTGTCCCATACCATATTTGACGACTATCCCATAGCATTCGGTTGGCGATTGTGATACATTTGAACGGGAATGAGCATGCAATGCAACTAGATGCAGTCGTTTTCTGAGATGTGGTGTATATGCTCTCAAAAGAGCAAAAAACGCATTCGATGGTTTTCTAGATATAGATCTGATAACATCTGGTGGTCGACTACGAGTATGTTACAAGCTAAAGGTACCAGTTTTGATTCCAGGATTCCTCATCTTTAATTTTTTCTCCTCTCTACCTCTTTATAGTTGCCAACATCTTTTAATATCTTCTAATTGTCAATGAAGAGCGCTTTAGCTAAATCGGGACCTTCTCCAGCTATATTATGAGCAAAAGTAAGTTTACAGCAGTGCGTGCACGCTTGAACAGCTCGTGATTATAATTTGCAATAAAGATTAGTTTCAAGTGTAGCATAGAGTCTACAAATTATTTCATGTCAATGTGACACGTTGCAGATTGACTGAAGGTGCCGGGAAGAAACCAAATAAAGCCAAAGAGGAGAAAGTACTGAACAGGACGTTGCCTCATGTCGCGTGTGACAAAGTCCTTTTTCTTTCAAAAGCAAAATTTCCGGACTTTTTGTAAGGTTTCTTGCCTTGCAAGAGAACCAAAAAGAAACCACAAACCAAGTGACTGTTGTTGAGAATTTCACAACTCAACTGCTCTCCAGTAAAAAGCCCAAAATTTCTTCCAAGTAGAAAATTCATGTCTGTCATTAAGTTGCTTTACTTTGTCGGTCTACCACTAAAAGGCGGTGTTAAGAAGTGCCAGCAGTCAGGCAAGCGGTGCTTAAAACATTTATTAATTTAAAAGTGTATGCAATTTGGTGACCAGTACCAATAGACCTGTAATTGGTGAGGGGCGAATCTTATGCTGTTCACACCTCGTTTATGGATGAAAAGCGAAATTGACTGTAAAGCGCTGTTTGTAATTTTGAATTCCAATCGTGCCAACTGAAGTGCTTTTCATTAATTGCTCTAGGTGTTAATTAGGTAATCGGAAACAACAAGCAGAAGTGGTAACGTGCATATTAATTAATTGGTCCTCTTGATGTACACCTTAAAATTGAGAATCTTAAAAAAATAAATCAATTATTCGAATCACATAAACACGTATCAACACACACACTGCAGGATTGAAGAACTATCGTTTCACTTGACAGTCTAAAATAAAAAAATTGTAGTTCTGCAGTGCACAAGCGACCAAGATCTAACTTCGTCAATAACTCCTCGGTCTTTCCACTTCGACATCTATCAGGGAAAAAAAAATAAGAGAGCGGCAGGGGCGTGTTAGTCAACGCACTTACACCTTATGCCATGGCTGACACAGATAGTCTGAGAGCCTGCAGCCATTTCGTTTAATGCATTTAATTAACGCGAACTCTTAATGTGTGCCAGGAGAAGGTCCCACTTTTAAGTGGCTATTAATAAAATCGTGGTTTCAAAATTAGAGGTAATGTCTGTACTTCACCTGATTTAAAATCACATCCGTCAACGGAATCACTGATGGAACCAAAAACCATTTGTTGCGATGGCGGCTACCAGAGGAAGATTTTGAGGGAGCCAGACTGAGATTTATAGGTTGTCCAGAGGCTATATTTTGCTGCCACAGGAGGTCAGGAGAAACTGGAACTTATTCCAGCCTGACCGTGCTTGTGGAAGTGTCCGCGGTGTCTGTGGTTTAATAATAATAATAATAATAATTGAGTGGCAATAAAGGCCACAAGGGACCAGGGCCTAGCTTCAACAACAACTACTCGTGTTGTGTATACTACTGTCCTCTCACGTATAGAAGGGACCCACAGTTTTTTTCCGACTTTGAACGGCGAAATTTGAGAAGTTTTTCATAGACAATTGATATTCTTTGAGTGCTGTCAGCAAGTGTCAAAAGTGGTGCTGCCGTGAAAAAATGCTAGGTGTCCTGTCCAGGAATCGAACCCAGACTTTCTGTGCCGCGGTCGATGCACTTACCACTACCGACTGTGGTTTAATACCCAATATTTCGGGCAAAGCCGAGTTTAGTGTACGGTGTTGACTGGTGGTTCACCCTACTGACTTAGGCCAGGCGGTTAGAGGACCTACCCAGATGAGTGTAGAGTTGCATTCTTAACCGGGTGCTGCGCACCAAAGAGCAGCAGGGGTGTAGTCTTACGTTATCTATGACTCTTGGGAAAATACACTCCAAGGCATAAAGCCGTCGAGGATAAACGTATAAAAGCAACGGTCGGTGCTTAACAAACTTTATCTCGTTCTAATTGATGTTCTCAACTGTGTGTTTCATGGTAACAATTAAGCTCTCGGGAAGCCGATGATATCCTCTTATTCCACGTCCATAATACTCTATGGTATCAACAGACACTTGCTTCTCGTTAAGTAGCCGTAATGGGTGCACTTTTTATTCTGTCTTGTGTAGCCTGTGTGCCCACTTATTCATTTTGCTCATATTTTCCTACTAATTGCAATTACTCCACAAGAGCTGGATTATTGGAAACAATCCGCTTGATCTGATAAGCGAATTAATGCAATATTATTCTTAGAATCGGCTAGACGAGACCTCGCCGGGAAATTTGATCCCAGACAAGTAACAAATATTTTGGTTCGAAAAATGTATCAATTATCAAAGCAAATACCATACCCATGCTTAAACTCTTTTTCTCCCATTTAGGGTTACATTGCATAACACTGTGTGACTAAGTATACAACGTGAGTGACTTGCATACTTGTATTTTTTTTCTTTTCTTGGCAGAAAGTGTAATTATCTATGATAGACATACTTCGTGCTTAGCACATTCCTACTTGTTGCTTATTTTCTTTTGACCTCATTAATGTTTTGATTAGGTCCAGTTTAAAACTTTAAAATCTTTCCTATTTTGATGAAGCAAGACGTGGGTGCAGATGGTCCTCCACCAACAAATATATCCACCTGCTCTGATCATTTGCTTACCACCTCGGTTTGTGCACTCCATGTTTATTAAGGTCTCGCTCTATTTGCTTGAATCATCTCAATCTGAGACACTTGGTAGTACGTTTCAATGGTATCAATACGAAGGCAATCCATCCGAAACAGAGAGAAGTGATTCCTTTGCGCTCTTCATGATCTAGTTAAATACTGAACTTGGTGCATGTCACCGTATAGACATTTTCTCATACGTATGCATGCCGCTGTGTAGACATTTTCACATACGTAAGCAGGACTTCAAATCGCCAAGAGAGCCATTTCTCTTCAAAAGAACAAGATTTTCACCACCCGCTGCCAATCATCCAGGTTTCTGCGCCATATAGCAGGTCTGGAATAATCAGAAAAGACTCTTGTTGGCTAATTGCTTCCTTGGGGTAGTTAAAATTCGAATGTCTATTGACAAGGTAGTTCTGGGCTGGGGTACAAATATTGTTTTTTTTTCAATTTCCTTGAAAGTTCAGCCATCCAGCCATCCATTGTGGGTGCTCCCTCGAAGCCATTGAAGTTGTAGGTCCTTCTTGATGACAGCGTATGCTCTGTTTTGCCTTCGCTCACTTCATTGCCGACAGTTTATTGTCGCCCAATAACTTCCATGTCGTCCGCGTATGCCAGCAGTTGAAACTTCTTCGAGAACTGGCATCAAACAAAAAAAAAATGAATTGTAATCGATTGTGCCCCTAGCGTTAAGCATGTTCTTCTAAAGAGCGACGTTGAAACAATCACATGACAGAGCATCTGAACATCTTGGTGGAGTTAATACCAAACCTGAATAAGCAGTGAGAATTTTCTTAGCGTCAAAATTTAACAAGTTCGCTAGGAATGTGGAGAAAGGCATATCACATACGATGCTGTACATTAGAAACTTTATCGCCCCTAATTCGTAGTCAGCAACAGTACAACTGTCCTTGTTCCAAACAGAAATTATAATGAAATAAAATACGGAGAATAAAAACTCCTATTTAACGACCTTGACGCTTACATAAAAAATACGAAAATCTTTTCTAACCCAAAGTTTAGTTGTCATGTTTGAAATCATTTGCTTGTGATTTTTCAGGTTTCCCTTTTATGTAAAACCTTTATTGCGTCCGTTTGTCTTGTCTGTGATGCTCTTCATATATCACAAACTTATTCTTAATGAACTTGTCCCCGTAAAAGGGTAGGTGTGCACACTTTGTCCCACGTGGAGTTCTGCGCTGGCACTGAACCAGTGGTTTCAAGGTTACACGAAAGGGCTCCCAGATTTTGACAACTTCTGCAGAAGCCGTTAAATACGATACCTAGTATGTTCTGCTTGCCTACCGATAAGACAAGCTTTATGTAGGTATTGCCTTGGCCAATGCGTTGAAGTAATATCTCTTCTGATGCCCGAGTGATATCCAATGTGAGTGACTGCTTGACTAATTGGTGTTAATAGAGCGTATGCCTACATTTAGGTGCTTCTGCTATAAAGGTAAAGTCGTTGTGTGCTTGGTCAGCTTGTCAGCTACGAAATTTGTAGTCTCTGTTACTTTGTACCCAACATTGTGAAGATTGCATGCCCTAGTCATTCCGTCTTCGTCTGATACGTAACGAAGTACGACTTTTTAGTTGGAATTCTCATAAAACTGAAATCTTCAAAAAGTTTGCGAATGCCTCTAACTTTGGGTTAAGTTTTGTAGGCATGTTAAGCGACTCGCATTGAGGGCGCTGCAGGAATATGGAATGTTACTCCCAGTCAATCCTTTTTCCACCCACACATGTTTAAGACCGATGTGCTCCAGCATCTCTTCCCCCAAACCATTGATCGATACTTTATTTTGTTTTCGGTCACCCCCTTCAGTGTGTTCTTATTCGTAAATGGAATGAAATTAAAACCAATCAACATTTCAAGTTACTTCTAACCTGCGTTTATGTTCTCATCATCAGTGGACCAACGAATGTTCGTATGCATATTCTGAGAACTAATTGTCGGAGCTCCACCAAAACGGAATCGTATCAGTGGCACAAATACCGATCCGTGTTATGAGTAGGTCATTAAATCCGCCTTCCACGTCCCAGTGAGCTTTTAAAAAATGCACATACCCCAGAAAAAAGTGCACCGTTGGCACTGCAGCAGGCTACCTTCAACTGGAATACTCATTTTTCTTCTGTCAACGTTTTTATTGGGTTCTAAACGCGAATATTCCCGCGATGCCAAGCACCCGGTCTTATTAAAATGACATATTTCAATGGTTTCCTACGTTTTCATTATCCTCATAAAATTCGTCCACAATGGTCTTCCGTAGACGAGCCCTCATCTCCGTCTCACGCGATCACACACCAGAACACCTCGCGACTCAACTCCAACAAAAGTGAAACATCTTCCCGTCCTGACGGGCGAGCAGCGGCGTCTGTAGTGTAATGATGATGAGAACGTTGAATAAGTGGGGAGAAGAAAAAAAAAAGCCAAAACAGAAAATGATAATAGTAATAATAATATTGGCATCATCTGTTTATTGCATTACATTCACCCTGTCGAATTCAATAAGCAACGTCATTAATGTTCTCCGGTGATGACTCAATAAAGGCATTCAGACAGTCACATACACACAACACATAAACAATCCCAGGCATCACACGCCTTCAGAGTATGGGGGCCGATGGTTTGTTGGGTGTTCCCGTACAACAGGACGGTTGACATTAGGAGGAGCTGCCAAAGCAAGCAAAAAAAAATCCTTTTAAGATTCTTCCTGCTTAGGGCTGACAGTGGACGAATAAATCGATGTCGGATGGGAAGTTATAAATGACAAGACATCCTCCCATCAGGGCTGCAAGACCCAGTAAAAGTAAATTGAAAGATGCCATTAGTGACGGTAAAACAGGCGCTCTAAGCAGAGCGCACAATAAGGGACATCAGCATCCCCATAATTACGGCCGTCATCATCATTATCGCCGACGGTGGGTGTTTGTTGGTCGTCGCCGTCGTCGTCGTCTTGTGTGTCATATCGAATTATATTCACATTAAATTCTAATCACAAAACTTTAACATCATCCAATTGTGTGATGCCGCCAACCAAGCGTAGTCCTTCCGTCTTCTCTCTTCGAAAAGTGATGTCAGCGTTTGATTTATTAATATTTTCCATATCAGCCGCACTGAATGCCCAGTGACAATTTCAATTTACTCAGTTTCTCCGTGGCAAAGGACGCCGCAGTGTCGGGAATTGCTGGTTAAAGCTCTCCCGTCACAACTACTAATCCAATCATCGAACAAAGTCAAACCGCGAAGAAAAGTTCATGTGTCCATCATAACTAATCCTTTTCGTTTTTTTTTTCTTTCTCTTTCTCTTTCTCTTTGGTATATTCAGGACGTCCTGAGCCAACAGTGACGTGGTTTAATGGCACACAACTGCTGCAGGCTGGATCTGGAGTATCAATGGGACGGCACGTGACAGTAAATCGCCTCGAGGTACCGCAAATTACGAGATCGGCTTTGAATAATACCTACAGATGTCAGGCGTCGAATACGAAGCTGGTGCCACCGGTGGAAAGGAGTATACGGATCGAGATGTTATGTGAGTAAAAAGCGCTTACTGGTCGGTAGGGCAGAGAGCATTAATCGAAGGACGCGCAACCAGTAAATACCCGTCCGACCGCATATGCGAGAGGGGCTTGTATTATTAGTCCAATAGGATTTCTATTGCATGATTAAGCATTGCACAATTCACTGTTAATAATTCATATTCATTCATTTAAGCCAATTAAAATTGTACCTAGCAATTGGAATCCGTTTTATTGTTTGTTTAATTAAAATTGAATTAACTTGCGAGTATATTGCTTCGACTGTGGGTTTCCACATTCACGGGTAATTTGGCGGCGAGGAAGTAGGCTGCGTAGGAAAATCATGTTCTTAGTAGACTTAAAGTCTTTTTTGGAAAAATGTTAGATGTTTTCGGTGTAATCACATCGGCAGTGCTTTAAGAACTTTTTGAATATATAAATACAAGACGTTTCCACAGTAGATAGCAACCATATCGCGTTTGAATAAATGCAAGGAAGGTGAAAATTTGGAAATGGAATTGAAATTTTAATTATTTTGTTTGACTCTTAATTTTTAAAGTGTACGCATAGTGCTTATGAAAGGTCTGCACACAGCGCATAGTGTGATAGAAGCCTAAAGAAGTTGTCGAAGGAACAAAATCGCAGGTTAGATCAAATATCCAAACTTTGAATTTGTTCTTATTCCTAACTGATTAGAGATTGGCAAATGGGAGAAGCCGAAAGTGAATGGAATAGATAAAGCATTCGGTGACCGTCACAAAGAGTGCACAGTTCTCAGGAGCGCATTGATTTCTATCTGTGAAATATCTCAAAATAAAACTTTCTGCAGAAGAGGCATTGACTATAGGAAAGTTTTAAAAAAACAAAAACGCGAAATTCAGAAAAATGCATGAAATCTTTATTTGCATCGATGTACGGTCCATATAATTTAATGTTTGAAGATTATTTCATGCAAATGTTGACCTTAACTGCGCCTCAAATGGTCCATCTTTTAACATAGCCCCACAAAACATAGTCTAGAGGCGTTAAATCGCACGATCTAGGTGGCCAATTCCCGGTCCCGAAAGTGAAAAAAAAATGTTCACCGAACTCGCCTCTCAATAAGTCCATTGTTGCGCGTGCTGTGTGGCATGTGCCACCGTCTTGTTTAAACCACATGTCATGCAAGTCAAGCCCTTGCATTTTGGGCAAAAACAAAGTTGGATATCATCTCACGGTAGTGCTCACCATTCACAGTTACGTTACGATTCGCATCATCTTTGAAGAAGTACGGTCCAATGATGCTACCAGTCAATAAACCGCACCAAACTGTGACTTTTTCTGGATACATTGGTAGCCCTTGCAATGCTTCTGTCTGATATTCACTCCAAAATCATCAATTCTGCTTATTTACGTACCCATTGAGCCAAAAATGAACTGACCATAAAATGTAAGAAGCGCGCGATGAACTTTCTTAACAGAGACGCATTTTATTATTAAAATTCAATAATTTGCAAGCGTTGTTCGTTTGTAAGACGATTCATGGTTAAATTGTAGACCAAACTGAAGATGTTTAACAGTGAAGCAAAACACGAAACGTACGTCAGCTGTTTAAACCAGTGTTGCCAATGGGATAATAGCAAAAAAATCACCCTTTACTTATTAATAATTTTATAATAATTAAAAATATGTGTCTCAAAAAAAATATTGGAGAGAAATTTAAAATTAATACTTTTGTGCAACCATACGAGTACTTTGTATTCCAGTCAGTTATTTGATGCAATCATCCGATTAGGTGAACGACCTGAGAACTCTCCACTCATTTGCACAAAAAATGCATTAATTCACTGCTAACTTAGAAGCACTCTTGATTGCTTTTTCTATTCTCTTGAATATTCCTACCACGCCAACACGTCAAACTGAAAGGACACACTAGCAAAGTAGTTTTAGTCTAAGTAATTGAAATTCAGCTTGTTAGGCTAGAGTTTAAGTAAGTTATGAGTTAACAATTTTTAAATTTTCTTAGTTTTTGAAACATCCTTTACCTGCTTCATGCTTTTTCACAGATAAAAATTGGGGGGTGGTGCATGATATTGCGTTCTTAGGCTCATTCCAAATAGAAAAGTATTCTAAGCAGGGGGGTTTCAGTGCCGCTAAGCACACTTGCCCTGAAATCCATTCCCTTAGCATAAAAGTATTCTGGTCAATGAATGGATCGTCGAACTATCAGGAAATGGGGCGGGTCAACCACTTGCGGAAAATCGGGAAACACCCTTCCCCCAATTCAAAGCGTTGTACTCAACGAGGCTGTCCGTAGTGCCAACCATAGATGGAATAAACTTGACGCATACATCATTTCAGGACAGATGTGGCTAAAGACCAGTCTTACATGGACAAAGCACCTACTCAGGCTTGGCAAAAATACGTCTAAATACGGGGGCACTCACAAGTCATTGGTACCCATGCTAGAAGGTTCCCATATCCTGCAATGACCTTGTAGTGGTTGTTGAGACGAGAAAGAAAAAGAAACCATACTTCATTACCTAAGAAACTGCCCTTTTCTACCAACAGTTTGAAAAAAAGCGGTCAAAAATATTATGTTGTTGGTAACTTGGGTTTATTCTTGTCTTTGCTCAGTCTTGCGGACTTTCGAGTCGAAATTCACTTCAGTCAGTCATAAGTCCAGGCATGAATTCTAGCGCCTCAGAAGCATTTTTAGTCTTAATAACCGACATTCAAAAATAATGAATATGGAAGAGATAAGAACCTATTGTAGATTTGTGTAGTCGGTCTTGGTTAGTTCTTGCTAAATAGGGTGTGTCAGAAGAATAGGCTGGCATTCTTTTGTTTGTTAAGTTTTTCTTCACAATTCACTGTTTATATCTAGATTTCAAATAAAAAGAAACGTACTGAACCGAAAATTTGGCAAGAAGCTCCCAGATAGACTATTTGAGCCAAGAGCTGTAGAAAATGAATTGTATAAACGCTAAGCTTAGTGGACGTGCCTCCACATGAACAATCTTAAGGGTCTTGCCACGGTGGTTGTCCCTCGAACGATAAATGCGTTCATCATTCATCATTTCATCATTTGCTTGACTGAATCAATTCTAGATCTAGTGACAGAAGGAAACATTCGACCGATAGCTTCACAATACATTTTTCAGCTTGTATCAGAACGACGTATGCAATGTAACTTTTGACAAGATTCAGATTGTTGACAAAAAGTTTACTTGTGAACAAAGCTTGAAAAAAACTCAGTTCTTCCACCAAATCATGGCAAGTCTCTGCTAATAGATTCGACTTTAAGATTATTACTAGCACGAGCTGTTCCGAAGAAAGAAAACCCAATTACAGCTTCAAAAATGTGCACTTTGAGCGCATCGATTAGAATAGTCAGACCTTATACTAGGTTTTCGTATCTTTTTGAAAATCACCAAGGATTCATAAAAGCACTAATATGTAGGTTATTTTTCGTTCATACACGCATAAAGTTCTTTAAAAAAAAACCAACACAACACCTTCAAAGGAATCACAAGGATACCTATTCCTCTGTCAAGCAAAGATGACGAGAACGTCAATTTTCGCTTTCAGCGAGGGGTGTTCCAAAGAACTTCCAACCATCACCTACTTGTGTCCTTAATTCGCACAAACCCACCTCAATGCAAGAACAGCAACAAAGATGAAAAAGGAAAATACGTTTTCACCGAGCATCAAAGAGAAAAACTCACATAAAGGAATATAAATTAGGGGAAAAGTCACTTAGTGATTAACAGACGTCTGACCTACATACTATATTCGTGCAATCAATGCCGCATCAACCTCGTTCTCCGTGAACCGCATTCGTAATTAAATTGAAGCACAATCGGCCGATATTTCGACTACTCATCGCAAATAGAGAGGATATCATTTTTAATTGGTTTGATATGACATGTCTCATGAATTATTCACGTTCCATGTGAATGCATTAATCTTCAATTTAGCATAGAGCCGTTGGATGATGTCTTCGTTTAATTGATATTTTTCAAGCAGGCGCGTGCAATCAATTTGTGAATGTGTCTTCTTTTCACTCACAGTGCGACCGACAACAGTGAACTTGACTATGAAACCAAAAGTCCTCTCCTCGGCGACGTTGTATAATCTGACGTGCATTGTTGATGGATCTGTGCCAGATACAGACGTTAAATGGACCCAGAACAATCGGCCTTTCAAGCGCGGAACGGTAAGCTGAAATCGAATTGAAATGTGATAGACTTTAAATTGATATTTCACAGATACAAACAACTCAAAATGGCCGAAAAGTCACATCGATTTTATCGTTCAATCCAATGCCAGAGGATGATGGAACTATGCTGAGGTGCGATGGCTCTAATCCACGTCTTCCAAATTCAGCTCTCGAGGATACTCTTCCGCTAAATATTATATGTAAGTAAATTAAACCACTTCCCATAGCTGTATATCAAACAAAGCAAAGTTGTGGAATTTTATTTTCCAACTTGTGTGTGCGTTAAAATTGCCCTCGTTTCCAAAAGCATCCTCTCGTTTACCTAATCCCAATAAATCACATGTTTCGCTATGAACGTGTGCATAAGTCCATTAGTTTACTTAACAGCTTCAGATCGAAGCAAAAAAACAGACTTATTTATAAAGTGACACAAATTCACTTACCTCGCCGTAAGTTCTTTATTCTGACGCGTTTGTCTATGCCGCGAAGCGAAAGCCACTGCGTACCATATAAATCATCTGCGATACAAATTATTTTATGACATACCTTGTACATGGTGTCTCCCGTCTTGCCCATAAACATCTGAAAATGCCAACAAATTAAATAAAACCCAAAAGAATTCCAAAAATGACACAAATCCATTCAGAACCGCGAAGTATGTACATATATTGGGAACACCCCCCAAACGCGTAGCACGTTCACTCGATCCACCATCAAACATCCACCGCACAGAATGCAAAGTGATAAAAATCCAACCAGTCATATATTTTTGCATTAAAACCACAATTCATACTTTTCCGAATATATCATACTTAAATCCGTTCCATCCGCGAGGAGGCAAGGACAACGTCAACGGGCGATATATTGTAATAAAAAATGTATGTGTACACCGAAGCGGGATGCAGGCTGAAAAATAACAGACAAAGAACGAGCGAAATAAGAATCAAAAAACCAACAACATCATAACCTAAACTTTTTGCATTAAATTATATTCATGAGTTTCTGCAGAAGCGAGAGTTTGAGAATGCGGCGGGGAGAGGGTGGGTGGAGCAATGAAAGGTAGGTGCGAATGCTGTTTGCGGTGTTGCAAGGGTTACACAGAACACACAGAATGGAAAATATTTCTTCCAGAGTTTTGAATGCGACGACAAGGACCGACAAAGAATAAGCAAAACGATTGGATCTGTTTTTTTTTTCACTTCGAACCGAGCGCCTGCATGATGAAAACTTTCAACAAAAAGTACGCGTAAGGAGCGTAAAAGTTTCGGCACTGACTGGGTAGGGAGTACACATTTTTGTGCACCATAACCTCCACACACACACACATTTACCTCATACCACCCCCTATCCACCAATCTCTCATCCATTCCCTCTGCAAAAGCCCCGGGGGTATGGGTCACTGACAACAAATGGGATTGATGAAAAATCGTATGCACACACACACACACATATCCACCCACTGTAATCTAAAATCATTGAGAAAGTTTTCCCTCTTTTTAATTGTTCCGCGTTTACTGTTCTTCAGTGTTTTTTGATGCGTGAACCCATGAATACGCGAGAACGGATGTGCGCCCTTGGGAAGATATTCATACCCCATGCAGGACCCGCACATCTTTCCCAAATTAAATTGCCCACATTGCAGCGTTAGAACTGAAACCGAAAAGAGGAAATCAAATAAACTCCTTTCGTCAAACAGAGGAGTTGAAGTGCAGTTGCCAACTCGTGCCGTTTTAAGCTAAGTGGCACGTGATATAAAGTGGTAACTGCTCGTATTTGTCATTGTGCAATGTCACATTGAAAACTATGGCTGCAGTGGTCTTGACCTAATTTGTGTTTTTTTTTTTCATTCTCAAACTGCTGTGCACTAGTGTGCTTTCATTTAAGAAAAGTAGCAGAAAGTTATAAGAGTACGCAGCAGCTAATGTGTGGGGTATATATTTACACTTGGGTTTCCATTGGACTCTGAGCAAGACTCCATGCAAGCGTACGATATAAAATAAATTCGATATGCAAGGACGTGGACCAATTATAGAAGTCCTGTTTGCATGAATTGCGTCAACCTTGTTTTCTATGACATATGATTTCATGGCATGTACAAAGTTGAAAAATTTAAATAAATGGAACACTTAAGATGGCAAGGCCATGTAGAGCCTATGGACGCGACTGCCCCAGCCCGAAAAGTCTTCAAATCGGAATCATTGGGACAACGCAACAGAGGACGGCCTAGGCAAAGGTGGCACACACAAGTCGAGAAGGACCTCAACCAACTTGGAGTGTGCAACTGGATGCAGCTACCGAAAGATTGTGCTGGCTGGAGAGGCATGTTGGTTGAGGCCAAGGTCCACCCCGGACTGTGGCGCTACAAGAAGAAGAAGAAATAAATGGAACGCATTCCCAATATTCAACGCAAACATTCGGCCATAGTAATGTTCGCTTCTTGCTCCATTAAACCACCTTTTATGTTCTATTACAGCAAAGTAGCACCAGTTTTTTTAATTTTTTGATTTTTCTCCATTGGAATCTTCGCTTAGCCCGCAAATAAACACGGTGATTATTAGCTCTAACGGACGACGAGGCACAAGTCTCATCGCTGTATAGTTTTTATCCAAGTTGCGCTTATACGTGAAATCTTGAATATATTCCAAAATGTCTGTTAAAATCGTCTGCCATACGATAGTACAATTGCTAGTGCGTTTCGATACAATCCCAAAGTTCCAGGTTTTTAGATCCACAGGTTTTTACGTGCTTAAAATAAACTACAGCCGAAACCCACAAAGTGCAACAATGATGTGAAGCTTTAAAAACAGCGTGTGCCTAAGAGAAACCAAACTTTTTATGGTTTCATTTCATTTTCAAAACCGAAACACATCCTTTACATATCGATGCAGATTTACTTTACTGCCGCACCCTACGAGATCGCACATCCAACGTAGAGCCCCCCTTGGCAACCGATGCTAATTCGGTTTGTCGAAACAACTGGGGTCAAAACTATTGACTCGAAGGACCAAAGTCATGCTCTACAAGACCCTTATACTGCCAGTCCTGCTTTATGGAGCTGAAAGCTGGACGATAAGCAAGTCTGCAGAGCTGATTCTTGGTGCCTTCGAAAGAAAAATTCTACGTCGGATATATGGTCCCGTCTGCGAGGAAGGTGAATGGAGGAGAAGACATAACCGCAAACTCTACGAGCTGTACCGGGATGTGGATGTAGTCCGGAAGGCAAAAATCCGTCGATTACACTGGCTCGGCCACATCGAACGCATGGACAGCAACGCTCCAGCGAACAGGGTCTTCGAATCTGAGCCTCCTGGTTCAAGAAGAAGAGGACGACCAAACCTCCGGTGTAGAGACCAAGTCATCGCGGACGTAAGACAGCTTGGCCTTGATGACTGGAAGCAGCGTGCCCACGACCGTCAGCGATAGAAGGCAGCAATTGCTTAGGTTCTGACCCTTCATGGGTCAGAGTAGTAAGTAAGTTTTACTTTATTGGAACATGCGTTAGAAAGCTACTGTCATTGTACGGCATTTCAGTTCATTGCAAGCACAAACAACAATAATTTTTTTTTCACTCAAATATGCCGAACTTTGTGCCTAAAAAAGTGTTTTTGTGAGAAGTTCTGCAGCCAAAAAAGCTTGAAGATGAAGAACTGAAAGCATCACTCTATGAGGATTGTTGTGCCTTCACCCCCAAATATATTCAAATACAAAAACAGCTCGCGGAATCTTTGGGTGTCACTAAAGCAGTCGTTTCAATGTTTAAAAGCAGCTGGACTATACAAGTTACGCAATCTCTGCACGTGCACAAACTGCACGAATTAAGTGTACACGTCTGCAAACTTGTGCATAGCCATCATCATCATCGTCTAATCATACCCTTGTCCCTAGCATGAACATCAAGTACGAACTTTGTTTAGGGAAATGAAATGAAAATGAAATGATTATCTGCGTTCTGAACTGAACGTATCTGAACTTTCAGTTCTTTTTTAAAAGATCTGTCGATAAAAATATTCTCTAAAGTATGAGGCAACTTTACTCTATCTTCACCCCTAATTGTATTCAAAATAAAATTGGTATAAACAAGCTGTGACCGCTAAGTGCAGCGCATCTATTTATATTAGGAATTTTCTTGAATTGCAACACACGATCTTCCAAAAGTTCCTTCAACTACTAGCTTACGCCGTCAACATTGACGTGATTGGACGAACACGGCGAGCCGTTAATGGGGCGTTTGCTGGCATTAAAGCGGAAGCGGCTAAAATGAACCTATAAATGATGGCAAGACGAAGTATGTATATGGTGTCATCGAGGAAGGATACACAACACCGACATCTCGGACAGAGCGTACTACTAGGCAGCGGAAACTTCGGCGTACACGGCTGGGCGGTGAATACGGACAACAACAGCAGTAACGAAATCAAACGCAGAATCAGTCTTGGCAATCGCTGCTGCTTTGGGCTCAAAAGGCAATTAAGTAATAAAGCGCTATTGCAAAGGACAAAGGTGGCTTTGTGTAACAGCTGGATCACCCCAGTCATCATTTTCAGCACAGAAGGTTAGACGTTTCTAAAAGCGGAAGACGAAGCCCTTAGTATTTTCGAGGGAAATACAACGCTTAAGATAGCTAGGCCATGAAGTGCATATGGACATCACTGGCACACACAAGTAGAGAAGGACCTGAACCAACTAGGACTGCGCAACTGAATGCAGCTAGCGAAAGATCGTGTTGGCTGGAGAGGCATGTTGGTTGAGGCCCAAATCCAACTCGGACTTTAGGGCCAGTATTAAAAGAAGAATAATACTTAGGGATAAAAAAAAAACGTCGTATGGTTAAGGCCGAGGGACTATTTTGGACTTGGCGCAGAGATCATATATTGTTGGTCAAACATTAGCGTGCCATCGTGTTCTTGGACTCCCTCAACTAGGTCTGTTAATTGACATTTAAAAAACTTTGAAGCGGGAAACATTTCAAACAGTTGCGTCTCTCTCTCTCTCTTACCTTTGTGCGTAGTTTTTAAAATTTCAAAAGTTTCTGAGCCACTTTTTTCCGAGTATGATACAAAAGGAGCTGTTGACTAGAATTATTCGTGTAAAAGACGACAAACACACAAATCAAATGTCTCTACATATTCACTCATATTGAATGGAGCATCAGTTCCTTTTCTCTTATCTTCAAATAGATTTGATTCCTGCACAGATTTTACGGAAAAACACATGTTGGTGAAATAAGAGAAACAGTTAATTTTTGAGGCCCCTACCTCATTTTGTATAATTAATGCCATTATATTTGTCCCCTACTTTGACAATAAAACATCTTGTACTGCATTGACAGTGCGATGCGACACTCATATATAGTGGATGGTTTAACATGGAGTAATGCAATTTCATCCTGGAGAGTGACACTTTAATTTTCCTATATTTTAACCAGCGCATGCACATATTGGAGCAAAGACCAACACTCGTTTTGTGTGCGCTATACTGGCGCTCGTGTGTATATTTGCTGTGCACATGTCGACTTGTCATACTGGAAAGCTCTTCATCCACTCGAGAATATTATGCACTTAACATCGCTCTTATTACAACGTAATTACATAAGTTCAGAAGGAGCAGATTTCAAGTAGTGGAGGTGTATGCCTCTCTCTCTCTCTCCCTCTATGTGTGTGCGTGTGTGTATTGTAAAAAGTTGACAGTGCAGAAGTCTGCATACGAGCTGCAGGAGCATGAATTCTGGCATACAGGAAACATACGGCTAATTCGCATCCGAGACCCAAATATGGTTCTCTTCGCCTCGAGCCATGCCAGTCTATGTATGTATGTACATGTGGAATATGTGGAATAAAAAATTACACCCATGTGAGTTTGAGGTATTGTTCGGAGAAGTTATGCAAATGAGTTTTAATTAATTCCACCGGTAAGTGAGGGAAAAGATGACTTAAGTCTGAGTAGACTGAACACGCTATGTTTAGTTATAAGTGTAGGCAAAATATTCCATTTCAGGATATAACCATAACACATTTTGAGTAATCAGTATGGATCCTCAGGAGTGCGTACTTAGACAGTACTACAAAATACTACGGGCGCATAACAAGCCAAGATGTGTTTTATTACAGACCACATACATTCAGGACCGTTGGTGTGTGTGCGTGTGTGTGTTTGAATGGGAACAAAAGTGTTTCTGGGAAGGAGTAGTAACCTGCATGAATACTGTCGAAAACAATGTATTTGCATTTACACAGTAGAGTTGAGTATTTTATGAACTCTGCGTTAACGTCTAGGATATAATTGCTTTCCACATGTCATCAGGCGTGGTAAGTGTCAATTTGGCGACTTCACCAAAGTCGTTTGTATGAAGATTGGTAATAAATAAAGAAGATCCTCAATTTCCAATGATTTCTATAGGTAAAGAAGTAATTTTAAGTTCCTTTCTGTGCGAACTGTCGTATGACTCATTTGTAGAAAACATTTACTCTATGTAGGGGTCGCATGATAAGGCTTTCAAATTTCTTTTGTATTCACATTGTAATTCATTTTGACTCCCCATTGAAACACGTGAACAACGTGAAAACGAGGCGATACTATACAATCGAAATGGTATTTACACAAGGACTTGCTTGACATCTGTTGGCGCCCGCAGAATATTCTGACACTTCTTTCCTCTGGAATCTACTAGTCAACGTGCTATAGCAACTACTTAAAAGTGGTGGGTGCAGATTGAATTCATATTTGGATGGCATTACAACCCTCAAAAATGACACGGCTTCTATCCTCACTTGATGAAATTTACCAAGCTGAGTGGCTTTTTGTTTTTTTTTTTTTTTTTTTGCAATTTGTGTTTCTTTAATTCATGTTACTTACATGCTAGACAAAATTACTTAAAGCTAGCTTAATTAGGTGAAACATATTCTTAGCCTATCTTACTGACCCTATGCAGGTACTCTAAGTTATTCTGATCTTAACTAAATATTAATCTGCCTTTCGGCGTCTGAATTTATTGCTGTAAAGTCTTCGAACACGACAAATTCCTCAAGCTGCGTTAAACTGAACATTGCCTGTTAAGCGAACTCGCGAAAAAACTGGGAGCTCCATTTAACAAAATTTGAAATATCTTCACAGATGAGGAAGAACTGAAATCCATCCTCCAAAGCAGTATCATGCGCACGAGAAAAACATCTAGGAGCCCTTACCTTGGCTTTCTAGGTGATTCCAAAACCGTAACCCACTCAAATTTTCGATAATTTCCTGAACTCCTCTAAATTGTAGGTCCCACAAATCGTCCTGGCGTCTCCGATTCACACCTTGACGTGACTGTGCAAGTGTCCTCATCGGACTTAACTAAGCTGTCTTTACCCAACCTTCAATTACCCGAAAGGAACTCATGAGGACAAATCTGTGGACATTTGTCGTTGCATTAGTTAGACCTCCTTTTTTTACTTTCTTTCGTATAAACCAAAGACAAAAATGAAATAGAGATTTTTTTAGAGCAAGAAGTTTCATAATTTTAGTAACGAATCGAGACACAGAAGCATGGGGTATCGAACGAAATCAATCTCTTTCTGAAGCGAATGATTAATAATAATAATAATTGGTTGGCACTACATCCCACAAGGAATCAAGGCCTAGCTTCTACAACAACTAATCGTGTTGCGCGTGCTACTGTTCTTCACGAGTAGAAGGGACCTTAAGTTTTTTGCCGACTCCGAACGGCGAGATTTGAAAAGCTTTTCATAGACAATTGAGTGTTGTCAGCAGATCGAAAGAGGTGATGCCCTGAAAAAATGCGAGGTGTCCCGTCCGGGGATCAAACCTAAACCTTCTGCGGGGCGCTCGACGCACACACCACAACGCCACGGCAACTGATACTGAAAAGTTGATCACCGAATTTCAAACATCCCTACAGTGGGCGATGCGACACTCTAAAAGGAAAGTTTTATGACAAGGTAAACGTACTCTAGCTAATTAAAGCTTAAGGTTTCACCATCACACAAGCTATACCAGATGAAATCAATACGTTCGAAACAATGAATAAATAAAAGTGATTTAATTTTTATAGATTCCACCTTAAAATGCATATCCAGCTTAACTTTGCGGCATAAAACTGTATATTAATGAAAAATAGGCGCAGAAATTGCATTACATTCATTCTAACTAATCGCAACTACTTATCACACGTCTTCCTACAAAAACCTCTGATATTTCACAGAACGATACTCTGAGTTGACATTTTTAAAACAAATGACACTTACTTTGCACAATGCCTACCCGCAATAAAAGTGAAACCCGCAGTAAAACACACATAAAACCGCCGTATTTACACCTCTCCGACTTCCTTGCACAACTCCGACTCATACATTAGCTCCCCCGCAAGTATCATTGTACGCGCTTTAACGAATTTTAAATACGCAATAAATTAAAGTGGGTTAATAAAAAAAAAACGTTTATGCTTACATAAACAAGACACGTCGCCATTCGCAATTGTCCCATTCCCAACTGTAATTGTCCTATTAAATTTAAAAATAACACTCAGACACAAATAAATGCAGTATCCTTCCGAGAATCCTGCAAAGTCAATTCCATTTGTGAGTAATCCACACCAGACTGACGAGACTTTTTACTTAAGGCTATGTCCAAACAATTGAAAGATGAGGACGGAGCACATTTCGATTTGAAATTGCCTTTAAAACACATACTCGCTAGATAAAAATAAGAAATCATTTTAATTCCTAACTGTTTGCTTGTGTTGTTCTCTCTCTTCTAGATCCCCCACAAGTGACATTATCATTGGGTTCCACATTGAAACCAGACGACATTAAGGAGGGTGACGATGTATATTTCGAATGCCATATCAAAGCCAACCCCAAGGAACACCGGATTACGTGGTCGCATAACGTAAGCTATTAGTCGGGGGCAATGTACAGTGAAGATATTACTCTTTACCCACAAAAATTTACACACTTACACGACATACTTTATAATTTTGATTCTACTTTTGTGGGTGAATATTGTGTATTTGAAAAGGGGTGGACGCCAGAGGTGAGGTAAGCGCCAATCAAATCATTCAATCCAGCATTCATCTTCAGAATTGCATTGCTAAGCAAGCTTAAAGGTGCTGCATACAGTTATAAGTTATAGGCCAACGCTTGCGTGAGCATGTTTGACTTACCGAACAAGCAGCCATGAAGCCCAAACAAAATGTTCACAAACTAAGCCGCCTTGTCGGCTTTCCCTAATGACGTCTGAAAACAAAAGCAACGTTCAGCCACCATCAGCGCATATGTTATTCGCTCGAACACTAACTTAAGTACTTCCTTACATTATGAAAGGAGCTCCCACACGGGGGAGCAAAAGTAAATGAAATTTAACGACGATAAGTGGATTGATTACTGGGGTCATGACGTATCATTTTCGAGTACTTACTTTAGTTCCTACACCCATTTATGATCCTTAAGGGGCGTTGCTCCCTTCGAAGTTAATGCATTTTTTTGCTCCTCTTCACTTAATGAAATATACATGCAGGAATAAGGCTGTGGAATATGAGATGAATAAACTTTCTTCAGTTTTGTCCTCCCTCAAGAACATTCTTTTAGAAATCTAAGAAACATTCAATTCTCTGGAGAGAAGTTGTAAAGAAGTTGAGAACCATCGCTGAGAGATATGAGTTTAAATTTTCATAATAATTTCACAACTTAGCTAAAAACGACCACACACCAGGGAAGGAGAAAACTTTTTCACTGAAGGACATTTCTACTTGTACGAGAATTTTATTTATTCTCTAACTTCCATTCGCATTTCGAGAAGATGTCTCGGCACATGCCATCAGCTTGGAAATCTTTTCAGCGAGCACAATCACTGTTAATCCAATTTTGATTCTTGCAGAAGCTTCTTCTCACCACTGAAACATACAAATGCGCGTCCTTGCTAGTTCCCCCCCCCCCCCCCACCAACACCCTGCCTAATGTTCATCGCACAAATCGCTTTATGTCTTTCATAAAGTTTTCTCCTTTAAATTTTCAATATTCTATACAAAGTGCTCGCCTCGACGTGTAAGTTTTGTCAAAACTTTTCACTTACACATCGTACACATTTTTGAGGTTGACAACAAAAAAAAAAGGAAGAAGAATACATTCTGCTGTAGGATACGACTCAAGTATTCGAATCACATTGATATTTGTTTGTCATAGCAGGATTATAATTCTCTGTCGAGTGGCTACGTAGAAAACTTGTACCTTTGCATAGATTTCATCGACAAGGTGTTTGTTTAGGGAAGCAATTGTTGTTTGAGAGCACAATGTGCAAAGTAATATTCATCATCCTCCCCCTAACCGAGTGGTGGGATAAATATTTACTTTTCGCTAATGTTACCTACACTGAGCACTTGTCGGTTCGTCAATCTTGTCAACTTAATACAAACTCGTGTCTCTCCGAGTGGTGAGGAAGACGTCTTTTTGAAATAAAGTGCCACCGCTGATGTGTTAAGTTTAATCCCTTGTTGAAAGTAATTCTGTTGTTTGCTCGTCTATGAAGCTAACACGCAAAATAAACTGTTGACTGCGGCAGCAGAATTTACACTCACTTCGAGCAAGTTTGGCGGAATTCGAACCTTGAAGTAAATGTGTCATCAAAAGAACATTTTGTTCCCATTTTTTGTTGGCTGTTTTTAATTATTTACCTTTCCACCGTATCACTCTGGGTTAGTGCATAGGTCTGTCGAGACGCTGTTGGTCGTAAGTTCGAGTTCAGGACGTTTAAGCTGGCATTCCATGACTCTACATCTTTCGAGAGTAGTCTTTCTTAATCTTGAAACATTTGATCCAGCGTTTCTTCAACTTTCTTACTTTGCTCCTACATACTTCACTCCATGGCCGCACTCAAGAGCTTGTTCGATTTTAACTTCAGCCCGGAGAGAGGCTTTTTGAAATTTTTAAACAAAGAAAACTCACATGGGACTTCTTTTGGAGAATGCGGTTGAAAGGGCTACAGTTCGTATCCAATTCGACCAATTTAACCCAGCGACACCGAATATGTAAGCTCATGTGTTTTCATGGTGGAAGAACACCAAATGAGAAGGTGTTTTCTATAATTGTCAGTGTCAGTCAGTAGAGCTCTCTAACCGTTGTGCCTTATTCCATAAAGTCAGTATAGATCACACCTTATGGATTCCACAAAAGGGCGGCCATCACCCTCCCTGGATATAGAACTGTCTCTGCCTTCCTTGGAGCATATTCACCGGGTGGAATGTCCACTGTTTCGACTAATGTCGGTCGTGGAAATGCGACTTCTTTGAATTGAACTTACATAACACCAAACACTGCTCTGAAGAGGTCTGTCTTCCGCGTTTACCGTTCGGAGTGATTAAACACGGCATAAACAGGCACTTTCTTGTCCCCAGTTTTTCATACAGAAGTTGAAAAGCACGTTTCCTAAAGTGAACCGAAAAAGTTTCTCAAATTTCACAGCCTCATTTAGCCCGTACGCCACCTACAACAAAACTATGAAACAGACCCTAGACCCTGTTTCTTTGTGAACCGTAGCGCTACCGAATTTATGCAGAGTTGTACTTGCACATAGGACATATTCGAAGGCTGGGTCAGCGGTGTCCATACGCTCAACATGGCCAAGTCATCTTAAGCTTTGTATACGAAGACGCTTGACCGGGTGCATGACGCCGTATAGGACATAAAATTCATCGTTGAATCTTCTCCTCTAGATGTCATCAACACAAACAGGACCAAAAAATCACACGCAGAGCTTTTCCCTCGAAAATACTAAGAGCTTCCTCCTCAGCTTTTAGTAAAGTCCAACTTTCTGCGTTAAAAAAAAGGATTGGAGTGATCAAGTTGTCCTTTGCAAAAGGGCTACTTAATTGCGTTTTAAGCTCAAAGAAGAAGCAATTGAACAATTGTGTTTGACTTCGGTACTGTTTCGTCCACCGCGTGGCTGAGGCAGACGAAGTCCTTGACTACCTCGAAGTTTCTGCAGCATAGTAACTAATAATATTCAGAAGTGTACAAGTGCTAGGGCAAGTACAAAATACAATAGAGACGCAAAAATTTAGCCTCTTTTTTTAAAAGACTTTTCTCAAGGATTTCGTTCGTTATAAAATTAATCTATGTGACATGTCACACCGTCTTGTAGTACCTCTCGCCATGATAGGGATACACCATTGTAAAGCCAATTTCTGAATATGTCACAAGCTTTCAGCGAATTAAGCACAAATTTTTATTTTCGAATATCCGCTTAGCAACTAAGTATGGAAAAGCCAATGACGGCTCATAACGCAATCATAAAAATGTCAATTGATAGGAAATCTGCCTGAATCTACGCAATTTCGTTAATTGCATGATCCAATCAATTTTAAAATTCCCAGAACCGATCCCCGAGGGCACGAGCCCTTTACTCTGCAGTTTTCCTTTCCATCCTTTGTTCAAAGAATTTGTCATCCGCTGAGTGATACGAAACTCGAATTTTCACCAACACTTTTAAAACCGGCCCAAGGACTTTACAACGCAAATGCAGATAAATGTTAAGCTTCCTGAGACCATTGATATATCATAATTAAAATAAATAAATAAAATTAATAAATTGCTGATGTTGCCTGGAAATCGATTTTACTTAATTGTCATATAAGCTGAACTCTGTATGGCTTAAGAGCTCACTGCTTTCCAGAGGAATGTGACCATCGGCAAGTAAACCAATCATCGTAATTGTCCCTCTTACACCAAACGGATTCCGAATTCATCGAAAAATGGTTCTTAATGCCAAGAATTTCGTATTGGACTTCAATGGTTTTAAAAGGCCGTCGATTAAAGTACATGCAGACCATAACAGGATGTTTTTTGAGGCCTAGGCCGTCAATTTCAAGAGGTCGTCGGCTTCAAATTTTCTCAACTTACAAAAATAGTGATCTGTAGCTGGGGCCTTCGTGGAAGACGACAACTTTAGCCCTTACACCTCTTTAGGTAATTGCACGTCGGGTTTCCAGGCGGAACGTTTGGAATTTGGGCGAAGTATCTCCAGTAACAGCCGATCTGTGCTTAACGCCTTACTCAACCCTTTACCACTTCTAAAATAGTACAGGAACGCAAGTCTTGTAGACTGAAATCACTAAGAATTGTCTAGGTCTCGGAATGTCACGGGATCACGGGAAACTGTTCATTGGCAAGGTTCGAAAAACGCAGGGCACGAACCCATCTTGGGACTACCCGCTTTCTTGATTACGGCATCCGACGACGATTGGATCTCTCAATAGAACAACCGGAAAATGGCATGACATGGTTGCAGGCGGATCAAGTGCATGCCCCCGAACGTCCACAAGCTTTTCTCTGCGGTGTTCTGTTATTCCTAGGCAGAAAATAGCGCACAAAACTTGTCGGCGTTCAAACAGGACATTAAACCTTCGCCAAGCACTAAGTTTGGTTGGGCTTAGTGACGGCACCCTTTACGACGCCTGTGGAGAAGGTGAAGACATTTCAGAGCACTTTCTCTGTCAATGTCCCGCCTTTGCTCGTATCAGGTGGCGGCTGTTTGGCGCTGATGTGGTGGGAGCTGTAAACTTAAGCTCCTTATCACAGAAGCGCCTGCTGGTGCACTGCACTTCCGACTTGAATATGGACTTAAATGACCACACTAATGAGATGAACTGCAACAGCATCCTTTTGTTTTTTATTTACGAATCCTTTACGATTCTAAATGCCAAAACTTTTCCCAATTACAATTTTCCGACACTATTTTCATATTAACTTTTCCAACATAATTCCAAGGTGCTTAACTCAAATAGGAGTTTTCTTAACTTTCGTAGTACATTTGAGTGCCTAAACTCATCTCGCACCTCGAGCACAAAACTAATTAAAGACACACCGCATATCAATTTTCGCGTGATCCCACTATATGTTCGTTTGTAAGAACTAAGAGAATTAGCATCTCTGCTTAACGTAATGATAACGATTTAAACTTTATTTCAACAACAGTATGCAGAAGTTTCGTACACATGCGTTTTAGTGCGCTGCCGGTGAACAAAGTCTATGGCTGAGCCTCAGCCTCTAAATCCATGACTACTGGATTTGTTTTCAAAATTGTTTTCTATGTTGCATTTGAAGTCATGTTTGCTAGCGTCTTTGAATAGAGTTCTTGTGTGTTGAAGTGCAGAAGAGCACCGTGGGTCTTTATCTAGTAATGTCTGCACCCCTTTTCATTCTTGGAAATGGTTCATTCTGAAAATTGTCACACAGTTCTGGTAAAATCAGTCTACATCCGCAACTATGTCGTGTGTTCTAGCGTTTCCGCTAAGACCTGAGTGGACGTAAATTGAAATCAGCATTTCAGTCGGCTGCTGCTGTTCAAGGTGAAATTCAGATTTCCTTCTCGCTTGACAGGTGAAAAATGAGTTTCTGTTTTTCAATTTACTAACGCTCTAAGAAATCCGTGACATTCATGGCGAGAGTGGTTAAGTTCGCGTATGTGAGTGTAAGCCAAAACCACTGACTTGTAGAGAACTGCCAAATGAAAAAGAAAAACGTCCTTGACACGGTGAATGCTGTTGGAGCGCCGGAGATGAGGCAGACAATAGGTGTGTTCTAGTACTTTCTGTACCATATCCTGAAGTCTGTCATTTTTAAAGGAGGGGAGGAGGGGGGTAAAACTCTCTCAGACAAGCAGGCAAAGTACGGAAACGCATTTAAACCAAATGTGTAAATCATGTCATTTATGAAATGTCAAATCTGAAATGTTGCAACAATTCTTTAAATTACATATGTCAACGCGTGAGTTTTTCGCCGACTCCGAACGGCAAGATCTGAGAAGCTTTTCATAGACAATTGATACTCTTTGAGTGTTGTCAGCAGCTCGAAGGAGGTTTCCCGTCCGGGAATCGAACCAAGACCTCCTGCGTGTGGGTCGATGCACTTACCCATTACGCCACGGCGACCAACTTCCATGTGCAATATTTAATTTTTTAAATTTAAAGTGGGTGCACCCTCGCATCAACCAACATCACTTGCACAGCACATCTTTATCATTGAAATCGATAGTCCAGAGTCTTATCACTGGTTTCCCTGCATTAGATGATAATTTATCTTCTTATTTGTTTGTTGGTCATAACTCGCAGTCAGCTTTTAACGAAAGCAGTATTGCGTTCATCACAGAGAGTCCAATTTAACGTATCTGGAATTGAAATGGTATCAAATGCATTCCCTAATTAAGCCATCCATATGTAAACAATGATAAAGGTGTGTGATGTGCACATATCAATAAATATACGTAAGTACTTCTGGACACAGAAGTTTGCAGGAAAATTCATCACTTTTCTTCTGATTACTTTTCAGAGCGCTCTCATAGGAGTTTATGTTCCTTGACATTAATCCTCACACAAACACATGTACACACATTTACATTGCTATCCCTCATATTCCAGTTCTCATTTATTCATTCACTAATTTTGTACTTTTGTGTCTATCCCCAGGGTGTGCCTGTTACTCAAAATGTTTCCTGGGGAGTAATTATTTCAACAAGATCCTTGGTCCTTCAGAGAGTTGCTCGTTTACATGCTGGACTCTATGCATGTTCAGCTGCCAACGATAGAGGGGAAACACAAAGTGCCTTAGTTAATTTACGAATACGATGTAAGTATTGATGGGATAACATCCTGCATGGTATTTTATCTTAGGAACATATTTTTAATGCTGTACAAACAAAGGAATTCTGGCGATAGAATATAAATTTTCGAATTCACCGCGACCGTAACAGGTCCTTTCATTCGATAGTCTGGGCGAGTAGAGGGATGAGGTGATTTAATTATCACCTCAACCGGAAGCTTTGAATGGACTTCCGGGTTTGGTTGTACACTGCCTAAAAGTATGATGGACACAACGTCGTTTATATTTTGTGAATGCGATCGACACGATGCCTTGTATATGATCTTGTAATTTGATGATGTCGATGATTTCATTATTGTCTAGAAGAAGTCCACCGCAAAACGTTGTATTACTGTTCACGGACGTTATGAGTGGAAGCACTTTCATTTCGGAATGCAACAAATGATAAAAATACACCGAAAACAACAAATCCCTTATTCGCAGTCAAATAGCAAAGCCCAGAAGGAAAGAACGGGCACAGAGATACTCTCGGATGATGGTTCATATTCTTGGGCCTCGTTTTTGTTCTGATGTTGGATGAGTTTTCCGACTAATTAGACTCACAATGGCATTTCTTCTTTTTTCCTGTTTGCTTTTTTTTCGTTTACTCGCTCTTGTTGTTTTTTTTTTCCTCTGCGTTCTTATGTACAAACATATTTATTTTTGCCGCGTCGGCTTATCCTTGTCATTAGCCCCGGAATGCCGGCATGCTCTTTCATGCATTAGTGTGAGCAAAATGACTTAAGGGTCTTTTCGCAAATGATACGCAGATTTCTGAATGCTTAGCAAATTAACAAAAACAGCACAGACATTGTGAAAATATTGCTTCACTGTATATGGGTAGCAGTGTGCAAATTAGTCCGATCTGCTGACATGACGTTGGAAATTTTTTTTTCATTCCTAAGACACATATGCACATATGTATGTACTCCCATGTACATATTTTCCTTTTTCCAATGTTACGTGTACGAATGAAGTTGAATATAGCCTTTGATTATTTGCATGAAATGTCCGTGTGAGAAAAAGGAGGTGGCTTATTGTCATAGGGGATGCGTTGCTCTTAATTAAATTGCTATTAACTAACGTTTCCGATTTCCTTGGCGACTTATTTTTAAGCTGACAAATTTTAAATCTAATTTTCGAAATCTACTTTAAACAGCGCAACGTCATAAAATGGAGCATAACCATTTTTCAATGCCAATGCCACACTATGCCCAATTTTAAACTCGTTCGGAAGAGATTTCGACATCACTCACCAATCCTTAGACTTATTACAATATGTTTCCCGAAAGTAACATTCTAACACAAATGTTCACTAGAAAATATACCTCATTTCTGAATAAGTGAACATCAAGCATTTCCGGTGGCACTACCTAGTAAACACACGGTATCTTAACAAGAAAATTCTGTTAAAATTTCAAGCACAAATAGATGTACCGATTGGTGAGCAAGAAGTCAACAAATTTAATCTTCAAACAATTGTCAAACACAATTCTACTCATTTTTCTGAAAGGGGAGGAATTCCTCGTAGAAAGCAATCGACTTAAGCTTACCGGATATCCATGAATTGATTCAATTATCGACTTATCATAATTGACTGGTCAGCGAGGTCATGTTATATTAAACGGAACAAATGTTAATTGGGTGCTTTAATGTGTATCGTAAACGTCGGTGAATGGCGATTCTGAGTATGTGTTGATTGACCGAGCTTTGTCATGCTGCAAAATAAATCTTTCGTATCGGACAGTTTTTCGTGAATGCTAGGCTCAAATGCATCAATTGTCATTGAAAGACCACCGATGCGATTGTTTCATTCAGCAGCAGCAGTTCATAACACAAGTTAAGTCGGGAAACGTTCCCATCCTTTAGCGTAGAAGATGGGCTCATCGCTTAAAACCGTGCATATCGTTTAGGGATCTATCTTCTAAATGTTACCAATTTCGTAGAATAACCATGTCCTCGAAAAATCGTAACGCAATTGACTTGTCTGTTAAAAATGTTAGTGGAAGCGCAACAAAAAATTCAAAGGCAATCAAGCTTTATGAGTGTAGCGTACGCTTCTCGTGCAGATTGCTTCTTTCTAGTCGACGTTTGTAAACAATTGAATACAGAACAATTATATCTTTCCGAAAATCGCCTACTATCCTTATCTCCTACTAGCCACCATCTTTATGCCGCAATGATCATGGAAAGTTCAACTTTAAAAAATAAAAATTTATTTCATTATTAAATTAACATTTCGAAAATGTCCGTTCAAAGGTTTCAGCAGAAAGGAGACCAAAGACAATTGAAAGTCGGTTCTGCTATAAAATAAAAATCGTCTGTTCGACTAAGAAAACCTTACTGTGCGTTGAATACGGATAATAACTGAAATCAAGTGTAACGAGTTTGTTACACTGGTTGTAAAGACAACCTACCCTTTCATCCTTAAGCTTAGTGTATCCTAATTTTATTTAGATCATTAATGCGATAGTAGCAATAAAAACGTCCACTAACCTTCGGCGTAATCCTGAACTGCTAGGAAATCAAAAATCGATCAAACGTCTATTCGAGTTATTGCTTTTTGCTGAGTATGATGAAAATATCTGGTTAATTGAAGGTCACGTAGAGATTGGGAAAGTATCACCAATTAAGGTGACGAAACATACAATTAATGTCGAGCAATTCGAGAGAAGTGCAGCTGTAAAAGGTTCTTTGAAACGACACACACAACAATCAAGGCACATCAGTGAAACGGAAGTGGTGGAAAAGAAAAATTATTCCCAACAGGGTAGGTAGGTGACAATTCTGCCAAACTTATTAGATTGTGTAGGATGGCGATAGAGAACTCTCGCTGCTCCCTTCAATGTCAAAAAAGGGGTTAGACAAGGCAATGTGCTGGCATGTGGCTTTTCCACCATCATTCTTGAGAAGATCATGTGTCAACAGCAGGTGCACGATTTTCTAAAAATCCTTTCAACTGCTAGCTAACGCGGACGACATTGACGTGATTAGACGAACACAGAGAGCAGTTAATAAAGCGTTCGCTGGCATTGAAGCGGAAGCGGCTAAAATAGGTTTGGCAAAACGAAGTACATTCTGCCATCGATTAAGGACGTTCGACGTCTCGAACAGAGCATCAGACTAGGCAGCAGAAACTTTGAGGTAGTCAAAGACTTCCTCTACCTCCGCCAGGCCGTAACTGGGGCAACAACATCGGTTCCGAAACCCAACACAGAATTACTCTTGTCAATCGCTGCCTCCTTGGGCTTGAGTGGCAAGTCAGTAATAGAGACCTTTCTCGAAGGACTACACTGGCTTTGTAAATCAGCTTTATCGTCCCAGTGCTCTTATACGTCGCAGATTGTTGTACTTTACTAAAAGTAGATAAGCAAGCCTTTAGTCTTTCCGAGAGGAAAGTTTTGCGTGCGAATTTTGGTCCTGTTGGCGTTGATGGCATCTGGAGGAAAACGATTAAATACGAACTCGTATGGGCTGTACAGCGACATGAGCCTGGTCAAGTGTCTTCGGATACAACGCTTAAAATGGATTGGCCATGTAGAGCGTATGGACACCACCGCTCTGGACCGAAAAGATTTAGAGCTCTTGGGGTAACGCAACAGAATACAGCCTAGCTTGAAATGACGCACACAAGTGAAGAAAGACCTTTACCAACTTACAGAACACAACTAGAGGCAGCTAGCGAAAGATCGTACAATTTAGCTGGAGAGGTATGTTGGTTAAAGCCCAAGTCCATCCCTGACTGTAAGAAAAAAAAGAAAAATTTATGTTGGTTTGGGGAGATAAAGCGTGATGAGGTTGTAGAGTTATTCCGCCAAAAAACATTGGATTCTGTTGAATTTGGCGTCGTTTGAGCATTCGAACGATGATAATATTAAACCCTGGCCTTTCTACTTTTATGCTTGAATATTATGTGCAATCCTCACTCTTTAAAAGCTCCTGGGTGAGATCGATAACAGATGTTCTCCAGGGGGTTCTAGATTGCATCTCGTTAAACTATTTTGAAGGCTCTGTCAATTTGAACGAATGACAAAATATGGAGGGAGCGACGGTGCTCCCCGACAGTTGAAAAATGTCCAGTGTAGAAACAGCCTCAAATATTCCTTCGCCTTCAAACTGAATATCGGTGTTCTATAATATTTTATAAGTCTCATGGTAATTGAATAGTCGACATGGGTCGTAACACAAGTTGGCTACATACTTATCTATGAGCACCGTACGTCAATGGGAGTTATGTGTGTTGTCCACAGGCATATCAGTCTGACGAACTCTTTGCAATATTTTTTGTTTTTTTCAAAAAACAACCTTTTCGGGCTACACAGCACTCATTTCGGCAAAATATTTTAATATTCAATATTTCCAACCTTGTTGGAGCGTGAAGCGAAACTAATTTCGTTCCCCAGATATGACACTGGCCTTCTGTCAATATTTCAAGCGAAAAACAGCTGTCAGTTGCAATGTAATTCGTGTTTTAACGTAAAACACTAGTTGACCGTTTACATATAACTCCAAAAATTTAATACATACGAGTACTTCGCCCTACTGCCCTTTGCTGTTTCTACAATTGATGTTTTTGAGTTTTTGAGGTAGATTTAAATAGACTCAAATTTGCCCGAAACACAAAGTAATAAAAGTTAATACAGAAAGGGTATTTCAAAATGCGTGCTTCGAATATTTTAGCATAATCGTTGAATATTTTCCGAATTCGCATTTAACACGTGCCAGCGAACTAGCAAATTGTTCTGATCCATTCGCTCTTCCAACACCGATGACAGCACTGCAGTTGAAAACGCAGCAAAACAATTATAACGAATTTTCAGTTGAAATTTTGAGAGAATAAGGAATTTGGATAGTCGCTGTTTCAAATATTTTGTGGGAGGACAGATATGTGTTTTTCCCTTCAAATAGTATCCAATTCGCCTCTTCGAAAACATGCTGCATAATTTTATGCATACATGTCTAACGACACGCACCAAATGCATTTCAACACTATTTGTGTCAAACTTAAATACACTCGTTGCAATTGCAAAATTAGTGTGTCAACTGCCTCCAATCACGCGATTGTATATTTTCAGTTAAATTTTCAGCGTTCAGGTATTTCCAGCAAACGTCAGATATTCGATCGGACATCTATTCGGGCCGATGAAATAGAAAACAGAAATTATATTGAAATGTCCTAGTTTTACATTTTTGGGCCGAATCACTGGCTGAAAATATATACGAGTACCTCTGCCCGACGCATAACAAGTAATTGCTTGTGCCACCTGCATTCATCGTATTTACGTGGTCATGATTCAAAAACTAGTTTCAATTCAAATATACGGAGTGTGTTATTATTTTCCATTGTAATTGGGGGAACATATGTTCGTTCTCTAAATGGAAAATTACAAAATACAAACGGGAGTGGCACCCTGTTGTGGGGGTTGATGTCCTCCCTTGAAGCATATGTTTTATACATAGCTTATGTTTTTAGTTCACTGATTTTATTAAGTACACATGCCAGCAGTTGTGCATACACATGTTTGTAAGTTATTATTCAAGCTTCATGCGTAATCAATCATTTTGTGGGGCGTAGAAGGCCTTCGCACGTCCCAGAGTGGATGACTTGAATGCAATCATCCCATGCAATGAATGTAATGATAGCCTCATTTGTGCTGATTGCGGAAAGTTCAGTTGAGAGAGTTGCAACATATTTAAATATATCCCTGTCGTACAGTTTGCCACTTTAATTCATATTCACGAATGAATGCTCATACGTATGTATGCCTGGATGCACTGATATTTAATTTGAATACACGTTTTAATATTGACTTTCCGAGTAGGCTGCTTGCTTGCTCCTTGAGAGACCTAATTGAATGGTTGGCACAGAATTTAGGATCCAACTTCTTGTAGACTGAAGTGGATATCTTCATTCATGACTTTTAAGGGGATCATGCAAAAACTGTCAAAACCTTCAAGGAAAAATTTCAAAATAAATACAATAAAATAAAATTATTGATTTAAACTTACATTATTTGTCTGGCGCCAATGTGACATTCGAAAACATCCTCATGAGTTGATACGTTCGATTGTACTTACGTTCATGAACCCATCCATCCGTGTGGCAAGCCCCTTCATCGGTGCACTCGTTTCGCCGCATTTTCATTTATCCAATCTCTTTCACAGAATCCTCCTTAGCCGCGTTTACGTGCCGAACATCACACTACATGTATGCCACATACGTGTACCATTCTCCCAGAGCCCAGCCGGATTCATAAACGTTTTTTTATTGTAAAATACAGGCGGCAACAGTCTTTCGGTGGTGCATTTTCGGGTCAGAATTTCCCAACATTCGTGGATTATTCACATTATTGGCTGATTTTCATTAAATATTACTTCGTTCAATTCCAGCACA
This sequence comes from Eristalinus sepulchralis, assembly GCA_944738645.1. Lineage (NCBI taxonomy): Eukaryota > Metazoa > Arthropoda > Insecta > Diptera > Syrphidae > Eristalinus > Eristalinus sepulchralis. Next base: position 36,607,783 of record OX122882.1, on the reverse strand, counting down.
TTCGAAGGCAATAATAAAATAATATTCCCGTTCGGGATGCGATTCCCGACCCGTCCTCCCCTGCTGCCTGGCCTTATTGTGCTTTATTGATTTATTATATCGCAATTGTAACAGTCGAATGTATTTACCAGCCATCAATATCTGAGTAAATATTATCTTGTTTACTTTTAATTACGATAATTATTATATTCATTCAGATGAAGAGTTAACGAGAAATGGAATGGCCACATGCCAGAGGTGCGTATGTGTGTGCGTCGTTTTCAATCACTTTCAGTGGGTGAGGGCGAAATAAAAGCAAAAATAAACTTTTGCTTACAGTGATGTTCTAGAATTCCACGTTTACTGTTTGCGGGACTGTTTTAATCCATTCATCAATTACAGCTTTCCTGCCTCTTGTTGTGTAGACACATTCATTTAAACACCGTTAAATGTGCAACGCTCAAGGAGGTCATCCAACGGTGCTTGAGGGATTCATTAAAATGATTACTTTTCAATTTAATTGGCAGCCTCACTCGAATGTATATGAAATTTACAAAAATTTTTGGTTAACTAAACTGTCAGATCTTCTAAATTCACTCAATTCACACTCTGGAGCTGAAGGTGTCAAAATACATGCTTGCATCCTGCATGCAGATTGAAAGGAGCTCAGCTTCATCGGAAATTCCATCTCCGAAAATAGCATTAAAATGTTTATCACTCACAACAACCATAATCAGTGTGCAGTACACAAATCAGGCGAACATACACATGGGTGACGGAGTAACAACAAAAAGGAACGTCAAATTTGATAGAAACTCTCCTGTAGCACAAACAGCAATCAGAGTCCTTCACTTCCAATGATGTGAAAACAACAAGTACATACATGTATGTACACATAGGATAACAAGCTTATGTGTATTCATAAAAAAATTCATGCATACTGCCGCTTACGATCCAGTTGTACACCATCAGAGGAGCTCAGGAAAGATTCTAAAAGAACTTCAGCATACTTTCCATATGGGTAGGTAATTCTTTAAAATTGACTGCGTACAATTCTGAGAGCTTGCTCCTACTTGTTTGCCCTAAGTATGTACACGCCACCGGGGGGGCAAACGTTGTCGTAGTTGACAAACACACATGCACACACACACACACTTTCAGGGACAAAAGAAATCGTTTGATATTCAAAATTATTTCCGAACGATTTACCACAAGTACCGACCATAAAATGGAAAATTTGTTTTGAATTTTTCATCAAGCATTTCTTCTCTTTACCTCGATATGCCTCTGCATATGTGCGAGTAGACATGAAGATAGGCAAAAAGAAGTACATTCTTACAAACCGAAGAAATCTGCACAAAAATAAGGCCATAGGAGAACACAGGTATTGATTGTGTGTGTGTGTGGATTGTTTGGATTCGTCATCTCTTCATCTCGACACCCCCATCAGATGCAGGACACAACTTTTCAATTATATCCTGATGAAATTAGGTGTAAGTCCCCGGATAACTGCTTAACCTCGTTGCCTGAATATGAAACCTTTTAGGGCTCTCACTTATCACCCATTCCTCTTCTCACAGGAACTAACAAAAAAAAAAGAAAAAACTGTACAACTTTTCCCTTCAGACCATGCATTGCAGTAGGTCCATGTTCAATTTTATACTGCCATGCACTTAAACATTTCCCAGCAAATACATTCACATTCATCATCTACATACATATATGTATATGTGCGTGTGTCCGGGCTGGACTCAAATCCAAACTCAATATTTATTTTTGTATCCCCTTCTATCTATCCCCATGCAGATGCTCCTGTTTGTAGCACAACAGCAGTGACTGTAGTCGGTGCATCGATTGAGGAGTCCGTACCGATACCATGTCGAGTGAATTCGGATCCACCGGAAATTGAATTTGAATGGACATTTTCGAGCAGTGGTGAGCATTTTGAAGTCCCTTCTGGGCATTATGCGACAATTCAAGAAGCGACTACGACAACAACTGGCGACATCCATCGTACAATAATCGAATCAAATGACACTCACATCGAGACGTACGGTAAGTTAAGTAAAACATTTTCTTCTTATCTGTCTTAGATACATATACATGTGCATAAATACATTGTGAATTTAATATTGAAATTTACAAAATGCTCGGATTTGTGAAGCTCAAGCTAAAGCTGATGTAAGGCACCTGATGAAACTCGGGCTATTGAACCTGCACTATGATCTGTGCTGTGTGACTTTTAATATATTGCTTTCTATTGTTGACGGACGTCTAGAGCAGGACAACAATTTGCGGATGTATACGAAAATTAATCACAGAGGTGTTGATGTTTATCATTTCGAAACTTGACACATCACTACGCAGGTTATTCAATTGTGAATTGTGAGACTTTTCTGTCCCACTCACCCCCTTGTGTGTCGGATGATTTGTGCAACATCACAGGTGTATTTTCTTTTTAGAAAACATTGCACTCATTAGAATTCAATGTGGGCAATGGGAATGGAGTTTTCGAATCGAACCAGTCATCTGAAAATCTATGTGATTCTTTGCATTTCAATTCAATTTGCTAAATGATGCAGTGTACCATAATTTTTCCACTTTATGGAGAAAATCACACTGCATCTACACACACATACATTTATCTTAGGTTTAAATACAAATTTTTCAAATTTCGATGTCAAAGACTCTTGTCTGTCTGTCTGGCATGAACTTTTGACGCCACTGTCTATGAAAATTGCTCCCTCGTAAAATAAAAACACATTCCCAGTTGGTTTAAGCAAAAGTTCTCGTGGAATTTTGTGGCTACAAAAACACTTACAGTTTCACCTAACTCATGACCGATGATATTGTCAATATAAAGAGAGAAAATTCATTTTTGAGAAAAAATAAGTACTTGCCGCAATTAACCTCTAAGCGAAAAAATGGTAAAACGATAAAACACATGTCGATAATTGCAAATAAAACAAAAAAGTAAGGTCCGACCGTGGTCGCCTTGGTGTAGTGATAAGTGTGTCGACCGCCGCTCAGTAAGTCTGGGTTTGATTCCGGGACGGGAGACCTCGCATTTCTTCACGGCACCTCCTCTTTCGTGTTGCTGACAACACTCAAAGAGCTTCTCAAATCTCGCCGTTCGAAATAGGCAAAAAACTGAAGGTCCCTTCTAATTGTGAGAGGACAGTAGTACGCACAATACGAGTAGTTGTTGTAGAAGCTCGGCCCTGGTCCCTTGTGGACTGTAGTGCAATTATTATTGGTATTAAGGTCCGACCGAAGGCCACGTTTCGACCAAAGTCGAAGCCGACACATATATGCTGCCCTCCTATCAGCATAATTCTTTCCAGTAGCTCTAAAAGTTGCTCGCTTGACACGCTAGTTGGAGGAGCTGATAAATACTTTATTGCTACCGTTTTTAAGTAGGTATAAGGACTTGAAGCAAAGTATTGAAATATGTAAGCGTTCCTTTTAAGCAGCGGTTCATTTAAATAAGATTTGAGATTGTCTTCAAAAGGTTTAAAATCTTCTAAATTGGAAGACTGCCTTATTGGTGATATATTATCATGCCAATTCCACGGATTTTTGATTTCAGGATTTGGAATTGAAGAAATTAAAGGAACAACAGGTTTATTTATTTTCTAATTGTCAGATAATATTACAATTTTTAAAAATTGGAAAGTATCAGTCTTGCAAATTCTTGCAGTTATTTCATCATTGGTTTAATATGTGGTTTTGAATTGTGGGTCGATATTCGTTGCAATATATATCTCAGAAAATCCTTATATGTAGGAAAAGCGTTTATTGACAGTCTCAAACAAGCGGGTTTTTCAAAATAATTCTCTTCTAAATCGGTTTCCTTTACTGTAAGTTTCATGTTTAGCATAGCTACCACATGAAACCAGTTGCGTTCACTAAAATGCAGACCAGTTAATAATAAAAAATTACCAACTTCCAAATTCATATTATGTTGATTTTAAAGCTGACGAACAAATGGAACTTTTAAAAAACATAATATACACAGAAGCAAATATTGCAACATCAAACAAACACGTCGCGACTTGCTCATACATATCCAACAAAGAAAAATATGGAAAATACCTTTGCTTTGGCAAAATCTTCGGCCTCATTTTGTCGAACCCAATTTTGGCATACTCTTTCCAACATTTCGGCCGGTATCTCTCGAATAAATGCTTCAATGTTCTCATCCAATGCGTCAATTGAAGCGGGCTTGTCTGTTTTAATGAGCTTTAACATAGCCCCACAAAAAATATTATAAAGGCATTAAATCGCACGATCTAGGCGGCCAATTGACCGGTTCTGAACGTGAAATAAAATGTTCACCGAACTCGCCTCTCAATAAGTCCATTCTTGCATTTTGGGCAAAAAAAAGTTGGATATCATCTCACGGTAGCGCTCACCATTCACAGTTACGTAACGATTCGCATCATCTTTGAGGAAGTACGGTCCAATGATGCCACCAGTCAATAAACCGCACTAAACTGTGACTTTTTCTGGATACATTGGTAGCTCTTGCAATGCTTCTGGCCGATATTCACTTCAAAATCAAACAAATTTGGTGCGATTCATGGTTAAATATAGACCAAACTGAAGATGATTGACAGTGAAACCAGTGTTGCCAAAAAGATAATAAAAAAAATTACCCTTTAGAAGGATCTATGGCAATTATGTGTGACCGCTCGTCATGGCTTTAGTGGCCTCTGCGGTCCAATGGTCCATATTTTCAATGACTCTGGTACATAACTGAGGTTCAATCTCGTTAATGTACCGAATGATCTCATCTCATCTTAGCTTTAAACTTTTTCTTTTAAACATCCCTAAAAGAAAGAAGTCCAACGGTGTCAAATCACATAATCGTGGCGACCACTTAGCATCACAACGACGCGAAAGCACACGGCCATTGAATATGCACCGCAAAAGAATAATTATTTCGTTGGCTATGTTGCAAGTGGCATTACATTTTCATTCATACATTTTTGCCCATAAGAAGTTAGATCACACGAACATCATTCACGGTAATTGGTGGACTGTCCTTATTTGTGAAAAAGTAAGTCCAGACGACGCCATAAACTCCACCGAAGCTCTTAGTGGGCTTTTCAACAATCACTAGTAAATTCTCATTTGGTTAAAAGCGGCAATTCCGTATGAGGTGAAAGTGTGCCTCCTGAAAATCACAAAGTGCACAAACTACGTGTAGATTTGAACGCCTGTCTTTGTAATAGCCTTCAACAATCCTCACGCGCAGCTCAATTATGTGGCTTTGCATTATTGTTTTCAGAGCTAAAGAAATGTCGAATTGAGTTCGAAAAAAAACATTACAATTAAGGTGTGACTCACAATTAACATCGTGCATTATGGTTCGGCCACCCTTAAGTAAAGAGTTCTGCTTTACAAATGCTGGAAGTAAACAAATCATTTATTGCCACCCCTTCTGACACTAATACTAATGTTTTTATGGAAATCAATTAATGAATGTCAATACTTTCGTAACCTTTATTTAATTCAGTTCATAAGGAACTACTTAGTACCACAAAGGCTTTTCAATTATTTGAACTATAAACGTCTAAGAAAGTGTCATTCAAATCTCTTTCTTTTTATAACAATCACTGAAAGTTGTCAGAGAGCTGTTCATCGCTGCAGAAATTGGATAGTTAATTAGGTCGAAAACAATTTTTATTCAGAAGTGCTCCTGCTTAAGAAGAACGAAGATCGGTTTTGATTAACATCGTGGTCGCCGTGGCTTAATCGTTGACTCACACGCCAAAGGTCTAGGATCGATTCCAGAACAGAACACCTCGCACTTTTTTCAAGGCACCACCTCTTTCGAGTTGCTGACAACATTCAACGAGTACAAATTGTCTGTGAAAAGCTTCTCAAATCTCGCCGTTCAGAGTCGGCAAAGAACTGAAGGTCCCTTCTATTCGTGAGAAAACAGTAGCACGCACAACACAAGTACTTGTTGAAGAAGGTAGGCCCTGGTCCCTTGAGGGATGTGGTGCCACTCAATTGCTATTATTTATTAAGTGTGACAAATGTTGGTCATCAGAACCGCTCCCTTCGTATTGTTAGCTATATGCCAATCGGCGGAGGTGCACCTATCAGCCCGTCAACAATTGTATAACATCTAAGAATATTTATGAAAAGGTCTTGTACTCACGCTTCTTAAAATTACTTTTACCTCAAATGTGCCTATTTTTACATTGAATTCTAACTGCCTCAAAAAGAAACGAAGTGGATTCCTTGTTCGATTCCGGATCTAAAAAGCTAGCAATTTTTTACGACGCCAACTTTTCTCTGCTCGACTTTCGGTATTGGTAATAAACTGCAGATCCCCCTTGTGGAGCAAAAATATGAAAGTATTACAAAAAGTACATTGAATATTCCTTAAATAAGGATCAACTCTCTCCTGCTCATCCTCCTCCTCCTCATCATCCTCGCCCTCCTCCACCTCCTCATCATCGTCTTCCTCCTTCCCCCATTATTTATTAGACTTGTCTCAAGCTACGCAAAATAAAACTTAAAATCAAACTTATCCTTAATCCTTAATCAAACTTGTAATTAATGTTCATTACACCTAGGAATAAGCTTATTAAGAAATAATCAAGAAGAAGGCTGCGAAGACATTACTTACAGTAATCAAAACAAACACAGATGTTAATTAAGGTTGGAATTTTCCGAAACTACGCGTCTAAAAATCATGGTTGTCGATTATCTGATTAGGCATCAGACAGCGACTCTTTGGTCTACATCCGACAATGCCTGTTAAAAATTATTATTTTTTAATTAATACTGAATTTGTTTTTGAACGAATGATGATTTTTCTTTTACCTTGACTGACAACCGTGGGCAGTTAATTACATTCAAACTGCCTGCATGGATGTTTTTTTTGCCTCAAATTAAATTCTCATAATCGCCGATAGTCACAAGTTTAATATGCCTCCGGTTTCGCTGTCAGCCAACAGCATACATAACCAGGTCTGCTATTTAACAATCAAATTACCTACGCCATTCTATCACGTGTGTCCGAATTGAAATCGAACAAACCTCTTTTTTACTGCCTGAACATAGATTGCCAATATCTGCATGAGACTATCATGTCAATAGCATGAATCTGTTTTCGGATGCCACATCAGCCATTAGGTAGAAAACTGCGTCATGTTTCAAAATCAAATACGCTTGAGGTGTGCAAACGCAAGTACATACGTAAAATTACCGACAGCCAAAAACAGAGTCACGTGTAAAGGACTACTTGCACAATTTTGACGCAACTACATGTGTATCGTGTCAATTCCAAATGCAAGTCAATAATTTGTCCCCATTGCTCTTTCTTTCAGTTGAGACTGTGAGTGAATTGATTTATACACCAAAAGGGGAGCGAGACTATGGCACATTGGCTTGTTGGGGTAGAAACTCAATTGGGAAACAAACAGAGCCCTGCCTCTTTCAAGTGGTCCCTGCAGGTAAGAGCAGTAAATAATATTTTTGCATTGCACAATATCAATTGATTGCTGTGTGTGCGCTAGATTCAATTTGCGATTGTGTATCAGATTTCTCAAAGTCGATTACGTTATCTATTTATTATTAATTTATTACAGCCAAGCCCGGATCACCAAGGAATTGTACACTGCGCCCGTACGTTGTTACATCGGCCTCACTGAATTCATCGAATCAAACGACAATACATCCTAATCAAATACCGCCCGCATATGGACGAGAATCAAATTATCCCCACATGGAATTTTTACGTGACAGTCGACTCAATCGCAACCGGGCCAATGGAAGCAGCTTCACAAAAAAGGCTAACACTGTTGGAAAAAAGACGGTCACGAAGAAATTGAAAATAAAAAAACGAACTTCCTTCACTCCATCGAATGTCATGCCAATGGGAAAGGAGGAGTCTGATGCATCAATTTCACATCAGGCCCAGGAGCATCAACAACAGCAGCAGCAGCAGAAGCTGCAAAAACAACGTTCTACATCAGCAATCTTCGGCCAGAGCATAAATAATAAAAGTGAAATATATTATCGAAGAACGAAACGTGACACGAAACATGAAGAAGGAGCTGTGGCCGCTGCCATTGTTCCGCTAGATACGAGTGCAGAAAATCGAACAACCACCAGAGGTAGCAAAATGGATCATAGAAAAATTTCCAAGACATATCAAAAAGTAACCAAACCAAATCAGGACGTGGCTAACATCTCTCATTACACTGGGGCGATGACGATGAAAGCCAGTCGTCGGATAGCAGCGAAAGCGAAAAAGATAAAGTGGTCCAGCAGGAGCAGCAGAGCTACAATTCATCTCATAAAACGACAAGCTACCTCGCAGCATCCAAATGCAGCTGATACCCACCATCGGATACCACCGCCCCAGAGTATTGCATTGGCCAACGCTCAAGCACAACCGACTCACCGCCATCAAGACCATCGTCTGCAACACGAAGAACATCAGCAGCCAGCTAGTACTGCTGGCAATGAGGACGTTGATAAATTAGGCAAAATTCGAATACGAAAATCACTTGGGGTGGCGCAACAACAACAGCTGCAGCAGCAGCATGAGCATTCAATTGGCAACGCGCTGAAAACCTACAAAATGACACCACCAGCAGTTGCTGCAGCTCCAAGTAATACCAATAGTAGCACACGCAGTGGCGGCGGTGATGCTAAACCAAATAATTCTTGGGTCAACCACAATGACACGTCGAAGATTAGGGCTGGGGTCGCTGCAGCTAACGACGAGATGAATGAGAATACTGATGATGAAGTAATTGGCGAAACAGACGAATCTCATCCGCGGCTTGCGTACTCGCGTATGGAGAACTTCTACAGCAGCTATGGCACTTCAAACGGAAATGGAATTCATTTGGATAGCTACGACAATATCATCTACTCGACAATGGAATTGGAGTGCCTACCAGGCTACGATGGAGGGCTGCAGCAACAGTTCTTTTTGGAAGCCTATGACTCCAAGACCAAGAAGCTCAGACTGAATACAACCAGCACATACTCGGACGTACCGATTTTTCGCATCGATTTAACAGGTATGGCATTAATCCTTGTAGTTGAAAGTAAAACTTTATTTATGTGTGACTGCACAGTTGTATGTTTGTCAACCTGTTGCAATGTTTTTCATGAATGCAGTGACGTATGTGAGAAATCCTCACCTCTAGACAAACATATTCCATATCAAATTTAAAAATTATGTTTTTCTGAAAATAGTTAGGAAGAATTAAAAATCTAGAGTAAGCTTCCATTGATCCTTGGTCGGGGTGGCCAATGCTGCTCACACTAGTCGATAACGCGTCGCTGGTTGAACATAAGAAAATATTTGAAGCCACTTTTTCAATAATTACAACACAGTTTTTTTAACTAGCCCCCTTCCTGACACTTCAGGTAGGGAGTAAGAAGATTGTTTAACCACTACTCTGCTATTGTTTAGCAATGTCATTGGCGTCTGTAGGCTGGGTTTAGTAGGAAGATGGATCTTTTAGCCTGAGTGAGATTCCACTCTAGGGGCAGGGCACTCATCTACCTTTAGGCACTAGGACACCCTATCTCCATAAATCTTCTTATGCAATTAAGCCATATTTGACCGTATTGTGTGGCATCTTGTTGGAACCACATATCATCCAAGTCGTAATCTTTAATTGCCTGGCAAAAAAACTTGTTTGAGACCTAACCATTTCACTCCAAATTGACTGGAGTTATCTGCCCATTGACATCCTTGAAGAAATACGAACTAAAGACACCTTTCGTCCATAGAGCACACCAAACAGTCAGTTTGTTTAGATGAAACACCACCTCTTTGATCACTTGTGAGGTTTCTGTGCACCAAATATGACAATTTTGTTTGTTTTCATTAAATGTGCTCCGCCAATGAAGAGAATATCGTTTGAAAAATGTTTGTGCTAATAGTCTGCTGTTCCAACACCCAAGTAGCGTAGCTATGGCGTGGAAAATGGTCAGCAGGCTTCAATTGTTACGTGAGTAGAAAATTATAAGAATAAGGAGAACCAATCCACTACACATTCCAGAACAGGCAGTGAAAGTAATCAATTTCAAGAATCAGCAAAAATTAGCATTTACAGCAGCAAAACTTTCGAATAATCGCGTATAACAATGATCCACCGGTCGCTTTGGCCAAGTGGTAAATGCGTCGATCGCCACGCAGAAAGTCTAGGTTCGATTCCCGGACGGAACATCTCGCATTCTTTCACGGCTCTGCCTGTTTCGAGGCCCTGGCCCCTTGTGGGTTGTAGTGCAACTCAATTATTATTATTATTAACAACGATCTACAAGCATTGCAACATCAGCATCCATTCTCTTAATACTTCTTCACAATTTTTGAATTTGAATCTAAACACCAAAAACATCGCGTAGTACCCGAAAAGTAGCTACGTTTAAATCACTACTTGTATAGTAAGTTTGAATACTTGTAACGCCGTTTTCGATTGTTAAGTCTTTCACTATTGTAAATGGCAAACATTCCTCTAATATTGTGACACTTCAAATGATAGCAGAGTGAGGTAGGCGTCAAATGTCAGTGCCACCCACTTGAAACCACGCAATAAATGATTTTGTACTTCTTATAGAGATTGTACGATAAATGCAGCAATGTTTTCATAATCTGTATGCAGATGTGAAAGTCTCCACATCATAGCTGCAATAGCGAATTTACTCAAAATATCACCACTATCGCAACGAACTACAAAGCTAAGTGTATGCTTAGGAATCCTGGAAACTGCAGCTTAGGTTTCTGTGGCAATTAGAAGATTAAGGTTCCAACTGGATATCTTTTTTTGCCCCAGCACAATAATAGGGGTACATGTTCTCAGTTTCAGCTTGTGGGCTGTTAAAACGGTTCAGACAGTTAAGACGGTTGTATTAATATTTAGTTGCATTTTCATTCCTTCTTTAAAAGTTGTTGTTGCTTTTAAAAGAGAGCTTTTTGGAACCTATTGTTTTTTTCGTATAACTAAAGTGCAAGGCTGATTATAATTGTTATAATAAAGTGTCACTACAGGTCACAAGGGACCAGATCTTAGCTTGTTAAGCAACTACTCGTTTTGTACGTGCTAGTGTTCTGTCACGAGTAGAGGGAGACTTACAGGTTTTTGCCCACTGCATATGGCCAAATGTTAGAACCACTTCTTAGTCTTGTCTTGTCAGCAACTTGAAGGGGGGGGGGGGTGATGTAAAAATAGCGGTGTGTTCAGTCTGGAGAAACGAACCTGCGACTTTCGGTGTGCGAGTAAATGCACTTTACCGACTACGCCACGGCGATCACTGTGAAACCTCAAGTTTGGTTATCATACTTACGTACAGTGTTCGTTTACATAAAATTAAATTATTGACTTCGTTGCATTTAAATTGATAAGAAAATACTAATTTAGAATCATTCATAAACATGTGACACAAAGGAGAGTTTAAGACATGTTTGGTTTCTTAAAAAAAATCCATCAAAAGTAAATAAAATTTGCAATTAAACAGACAGAACAGTTTCCCAGAAAATACCTTATAATTAAAGGCTGTTTAAAAGATCCATTATTTCCATCTTTTTTACGTTGTCTTATGTTTTTCTTAGGAAAATTATTCAATTCGATTGCGCTTTCAAAAGTTTAGAGTTTTGAAAAATATATATATAAAAATGTATCCTATTCCCATCCATTTATAAGGAAATCGACTAGTGCCTTGTCCCAGGAGAATGTCCTATATTCGGAGCACGAACTGATTGTTGATATCGCATTTTTTGTTGTTAACAATATCTGCATCTGCATTGCATTTTTCCATTTAAAGTCTGCAATAAGTAGTTTGTAGTACGTCGCCTCGAGGGAGAACAATAGCACGTTCAACATTAAGAAGAGGGGGCATAGTTTTTTTGCCAAATCCGATTCTTAAAAGAGCAAACTTCAACAAATCTCATTTCGTCTATATAATGATTTTTTAAATATTAGCCCGATTCAACTCATACAGAAGATATCTTAAACTTATGTTTTTGTACCCAAAATTTGCGAACAGGCGTCCAAATTTGTTTTATACTGGGTGTGTTATAAGTGGCTCAAATATAATCTACAATTCCTGATCTGTATCAGACACTGGTGAATTTTATTCCAAATCATCATGATTCGCTAACGCAACCCCGTTGCTAAAGTTTTCAACGTTTTTTTTTTTTTTTCAATTTAACTGCCGTGGATTCGATTCGACTACCCATCTTTACCCCGTTTTAAATAACGCTATACGGTTTCTATCGTTGTTTTCAAAAGTTTTGCGTCCCAAATGTTTCTTTGGCTGATGCTCTTCTGCAACGCGTACTCTACCAAACTTATCAAAGTTATCAACATAACTGGAACTGATGCGCTATACAGGCAACTGAAGTTGTTTTTTTTGCAGATACTATAGAATGGATCCCCACTGCAACATACAGTCAGATGGGTGTACATACCATTTTTACGTCAGACTTTATGTAATATGTCCTGTGTCCATACAATATTGAATGTGTTCGTAAAGAAAATGTACATACATACATATGTACATATATTACACTCCAGCCCGGACCCATCCATTGCACTCGCGTAAGTCCCCATTGCAATAAATCCTCTACAAATGCCTTATCAGTACAGATATACAAAATTTAAAATTGATTGCAGATCAAACGCAACATCTGTATTGAATACCTTTCTTTGAAAAAATATGATAAGAAGGAAACAAAATAAACGAGTCCATCCTTCAGTGCTAGGGGTATCCTTTCCTATCTGCAATGCAACTAGCCATTCTCTGAAAAGCCGAAATTCCCCTACAGTTCTAAAGTATGCAGGTGCCCACACACACCCGTTTAAATGATAGCAAACTAAAAACTATATATTTCGCTTCGACACGGTAAGGAGGATACTTACCCCAAATAGAGAAGCACGAACTAAAAGGCAACTAACAGACAAGGTACAACACTGAATACAACGATGATGTTGAAATAGACAACACCAAGAACCAATACAGGAAATGAGAAGGTAAGAGCATCTATAGTAGAACAACGGCACTCAGAGAGAAACAAGTCTCCTTAACCGTCTCAGCATGGGGGATTTGTTAAATGTTCCTCCACCACTTTGATGGAGTAAACACATTAAGAGTAATAATTGCTCCCGAAGGGATAAACTAACGACACAACCAAAGCACGCAAGTCAGAGTCTGAAAACTGCTTTATTTATTTACCCCCCCACCACAGCCCGCAGCCACTCACACAAGTGGCCCGCTGCTTCTCGTCTCCCTGCAATCCGAGCTCACACAAGAAACTTCTGAAGACTTCATCAAAGGATTTTGATTTTTCGTAAAGTTCTTTCCCTGTCGGTGTTCGGTGTGCTCTCATCATTCTTGAGACGGTGACGGTGACGACAACGTTGACGATGGGTTTGGTGGTGGCGGTGGTCCTTCAGTAGCAAGCGTAGCTATTCACATCGGCAGCTCAGTTTTCAAGCAATGGCGTTGATAATGACGTTGTTTATACTAATGTTGTTGTAGTCGATGGCGTTTGAGAGGAGCTTCTAGAGCAAGGTTGCGATGTGGCAACGACATTTACAATTTGAAAGGTGTTCGTTCAGTAGGTAAGGATACACTTCTCGCTGTGCCCTCCTTCGTTTCAAGGTAAAACTTCTGCTAATTGCTGCATGTGAAGTGGGGATTCGACTGCGCATTCCTCCCCTCGCCGATTAATTAGTTGTAATGGATTTGTGGATGTCAGAAAAAGATGTTTTTTTTTGCTGCTTTTTCTCCTTTTGCTCACTTTGAGTTTCTCTTGCCTTTCGGCCATATTGATGGAATAAGCCTTTAAGATGAAGATTGATGAGCTTAACTGGAGGCGCCTGGGTAGCGTTTCACGTCGGTTTTTGAAGTAACGTTGTGTAAGCAAATCCATAAATGCAATGCCGGCTTAAGCAGTCACGGAGGTGTACAGAAGAGTGATGAAATGTTAATAAGCCAGAAATTGTGGAAAAAGTTTGTGTGGGACTTTCCGTAATTAGAAACGGAAAGTTTTACTCAAATATCTTCATCAAATGTGAGTGGGCCTTGACGGAGCGTTTGCAAAACATTTCAGAATTATTTATTATGACCGCTTGTCTTTGTGGGTAATATTTTATTTTGGTGGATTTCAAGATCAACATCTTAAATCAGTCGTCAATGTCTTTTTCTGTCAAGTGTTAGCTGCAGCCTTGAAAAAACACTACTAGCGTCATTTGCGGGAAGGAAGATATTTGTTTCGCAATTTACCTTGGTTCTTGTGAAATGACTCAAAATCAATATTTCCCTAATGTTGAGTGTGCAAAGAACTACAGATTTGGAAGCAGGCAGAGTTTTTTTGTTAAATTTCAGCATCAAAGGCAAAGACAATATAATGTCTTGAAAATGTATTTTTGAAACGATTCCGAAAGGCCACACTGAGCTTAATTTTGTCTGTCAATTCTTTTCAAGGTAGACATTTAGTATGTACTTGATTTCGCCGGAAGCTGTTCACACTTCTGACTGCCGATTTGAGTTTTGGTTGCAAAAGGTTTTGTTTACCGATGCGTTTCGTAGATTTTGTTCCTCCAACACAGCTCCAAACAGAGCGTGAAACCGTTGCTGATTTGGTTTCGTTATAGCTAGCGTCATATACGGCTTATTCTTGTGCATTTCCAAGATACCTTACTCTTAGTAAAAGCCTACCCAGAGTCTATATTCTGACGCAACGGGAGGTGAGGAGCCCCTGTATCTTCGGTTCCAAGCTAACCATGTCTAACCTTCTTGGGCGAGTATCTAGGTGGCCAATGTCGCGGCCAGAGCCGAAGTTAGTGTACTGTGGTGTTTGGTGTAAAGCAGGTTGTTTTCTGAGTGGCGTAGACCAGGCGAGTTGCATTCTTCACCCGTTGCTGCGGCCTAAAGAACGGCAGAGGTATTAAAATGGTCTCACTTCCTAAGACGATAAAGTGATTGTCCCTCAAAGATGAAGTCAGTTGTATACTAGTGAACTCTTGGAAAAATATGTCCAGAATTATAAGGCTGTTAAGGCAGATAATCCCATTAATCCAAATCCCACATCTGTCACGCCGTCAATGAAGTCGACAGATGGTAGATCTATCGTGCTGTACAAAGTCAATCAAGCCTCTGGAAATTCCATCGATACAATTTCAGATGGTTTTACTTCACTACTTAACACTTGGAATTGGATGCAATTTTACATTATGCTGAATTTTTGGACATAGAACTCTAGGCAACGAAGGAATCGACAAATAAACAAGAAAGTGCAACTAATCAAGAAACACCCTTCCCTCCAATTCACGTAGTGTAGATAAAATTAGTTTAGTCTTTAAACTGCTAACCGTAGATGGAATGAACAAGGTATTCCAAGGCAATTATGAACCAAAGGCCTCATTAGACTATGAAAAAGTGGCGTGCGTCTGACTACGGGCGTGCTAAGAGGCCGATGTCCGATAGGAAACCATACAAAAAGGTTATGTTTACCCTTCAATAATATCTGTAGGAGTTTCCAAGATGAGGCAGGTTACTTTCTTGGAACCAGCCCATCTTTTGCAATAGTTCAAAAAACTGCAATAAAAAACAACTTTCAAAACAGCGTTCATGAATAAGCTCATGTTAGGGTATGAAATTTTAGAACATTTTTAGGGAAAACCAGGAGGTATTAGAGGGATAGATTTTTTTTGATATAAGAACGAAGCAGACCAGGAAAACAGCAATCTTCCGGCCAAATTACATCACAATGATCCCACTCATGGACTCTACTCGTACTCAACTAACCACGTCGAACCTACAGAGTTGTCTGGGACTCAAAAGAGGTGGTGTTGGCTTGTCGCGCCCAGGAAACGAACCTAGGACATTTGACAAGAAAGTTGACACAGTTACCTACTACGTTACGGCGGTCACTATTTGGTAAACTCGAATATACATATGTACGTACATGATTGAGGTGTCGAGAATAGTGTTTTGAAATAAACAAAAACCTTAATTTTATATCGCATTCGTTTTTTTTACGTCTTGGGGATTATGTCTTCTCTTTTTTTTAAACGCAGATTTTCAGTCAATCCAATTGAATACTAATACATATAATGAATATAGAACATAGCAAACTGAAATACGAAATATCTCTTCATTTGTCCATTGACCAAAAAATATCGAATATCAATAATCCATTATCCAGACCTAGAAAAAAAGTAAAACTTTTCATAATCGCATCAAGGACAGTAGAAATCGACCGCAGTAATCGCTGCAACCACTGATGGGAAATGAAGCGAATGAACACGAGTTGAATCAAGTCGATACCACTTTAATTTAAATGAGTTTCTCTAACACCCATAAAGCACACCATGTCCATGAACAACATTAAAATATTATATTTCATTTATTTCTTTCAGACTTGTCACCAATTGAGTATTACGGCGATCAAAATCCTGCACTTCATCTTGTTGTCTACAGTGTTAACCAAAAGGGGCGCTCGGAGCCCATTGTTTTGGAGGATATACCCATTAATGAGGCGGAAAAGCGTGCGGGTAAGCATGTTTGAACGTTTTTTATGTACATATGTATACGCTTTTTTTGGTATGTCTTCGTTCCTCTTCTTGGGGACAAGATGAACGAGCAATAAACTTCTACTTAGGGAACTTTTTTAATATTAATTCGATTTTATTTTTTGCCTTGGAATCCCTTACAAATGTTGGTGCCCGAAGACTGTCTATTCATTTGCTCAAGGAGGAATGAGGGAGACAAAGATACAAATGTACTTTATTTGTCTACGATTTGCTGCAGTTTTCTCCTAAAGTTACTTAACTTTTCAACTACAATTTTTTTACATTTATTTATTTTTATTTATTTTCATTTTCACATGATGTTTAGTCCTCAGGGCACCGTTTTCGATATCCGCCGCTTTTGATTTGTTCGGTTTTGATTTCGGGTGTGGCGCCATACCATTAAAAAAATTATAGATCAAATTTCGAGCATCATTAGGCAGTTTCCAAAAAACAAACAAAATAAAATAACAAAATGCTTATTAGGATTGTATGTTGTACTACTAATTAATTCGTTGGCTTACGAGGTGTTCAATTAGAAAAACGAGGCCTGAGAAATGCAGCTCATTCAATTTCGAATTCAGTGAGAGCACAGAAGCGCCTAGTTGTCTATTAAATGTTAAGCAATAGATCGGATCTTGTGTCTATATTCAATTTAAAGCAACTTTAAATTGTATGCATGTGAGAGTATATTGAGTTCTAGAAAAAGGAATAGCACTGCCGAAAAAATACATTCACGGACTACCAGTCTTCCATATTTAAATGGGTAAGAAATAAAGAGTGTCATGGGTGAAATTAAATAAAAATAAATTCACTTTATTCGAGTGATAATCTTCTCAAATTCAATATGAAATACGACTGCTGGCATATGACCACCATGGTTGATTCGGCCGTATTCTAATCAGGAATTTTGATTTTTATGACTTTTTCCAACATTTGTGGCCTTATATTGTCAATAACACGGCGAATGTTGTCCTCCAACTGCTAAATAGTTTCGGGCTTATCGGCTTGGACTAACGTCACGTGTCGACAAAGAAAATAGTCAAGCGGAGTTAAATCGCACGATCTTTGGGGCCAAATGACGGGTTCGTAACGTAAAGCTGTGAGGTTTGTTTCTTCAATAAATCAATTGTGGCATTAGCTGTGCGACAGAGCTCTTGCATATTGTGGTTGTTCAATTGATGAAGAAAAAAGTGTAAGTGTAAAAAAGTGTAATTCCATTGCGGTCACCATTGACGTTTTAGTACGGCCGGCAGTACGGACCAAATATACCATCAACCCATAAAGTACACCAAACAGGGAGGTTTAGCAGATGTAGCAGTATCTCAAAATACAGTTGGGGATTACCATCACTCCAAATACGGCAGTTTTGTTTATTGGCGTATTGAACCAACCAAAAGTGAGCTTCATCGCTAATCCATATTTGCTTATGAAATTGTGATTGACGCCAATCTTGTTTTTGGCCAAATTTGCACAATTTTTAATTTTATTTAGCCGTCGTCTATTCATGTCGAAATGCTAAACCGAACTAAGAAATAAATCACCTGACAGCTAACAAAATTGCCACAAGTTAAAATAGTGTTGCCAAACATCAGGTTTTATAGTTTTAGAACAGACATTATGTAACTTGATTCCTAATCAGAAAAATCGTTAACAATAGGGATTCAGCCCTGTAAACTGGAGGATCAGGAGGAGGTAGAGGAGTGGGGATCTATTGTGGACTACTATATATGGACAATTTCTATAGCGTGATTGCCATAGGGGACGTCTTTCTACATCCTCATGCCGGGGTATTAATAGAAAGTATTCAACTTTTTAGCATTAATCGCACCTTGGTAGGCCTCGCTGGTTACGATATCGCCTCTGCGATATTCCCCAGGCGCAAGTTGCCGCACTAGGGCAAAACTGCGATGAAATAACGAATTGCATAACAGAACTTCAAAGGAAAAACAAGAATTGTGTACTTCGGTAGGCAAGCGCACAAAATTAGACATGACATGAGTGATACTGTCCTTGCAGGGTATCGAATGAGATCCAACATCAATAAATAACTTCCATCCTTCAACCAAGGTGATAAGGACCCAGAAGAGTGTTCAAAAATGATTTCAGCAGTTCATAAATAACGGAATAGGAAACTTGTAGACGACATCTCCTGTCTTCTATTCCAAGTCTTCGACACTGAGATCGGGAATACTAAAATCTGTGATATCTGAATTCTTCTATCAACTTAAATTAAAACTGAATTTTTGGTCAATAACGCTAAGACAAAACAAACAGTTTTCATTTATATTTGCCATCGAACAAAAAATGTTTTTCTTTCTGGTTTGTATGTGCATCGATGAAGAAACTGAAGGCGGAGGGGCGGCCACACTTTTTTTTCAATTTTGGAGCCTATTACCTTTCTGAAGAAGATATATGTATAAGAGTCTTTTCATACATGTCGATGATTTTTTTGTTCGTCCTTTGCGTATGGTAACACTCATTAATGTACCCCAATCTCAAATTTTCTTATCCATATCGCTTGCTATGTACATCTACAAGTAGTTCCAAGATTTCATGCAAATCGTTTTAAATGTGGGAGTGAGACGGACTAGATAGACAGAGAGACATACCGATTTTATAATTTTTGAATGAAATCTTAAAAAGACTCTGTAAGAACCTTATGTTCGAACACATTACAGGAAACGCATTTCGCGTAATTCCTACAATTGGATGCATGACAAGTATTTTATTTTTTGTATCAATAGACGACTGACATGGTATGGTGTGGTAAAAGTATAGTAAAATTTTTGAGACTTGGGCTTATTCACCAGATCAGGTGACCGGCTTTTCTAAATATTTAACATCAGCTAGATAATTTTTTGCTTACTATGCGATGTTACAGTATGTTGCCAAAGAATATTCTCTCTCAGTATTTATTCATTTACACTTCAATGATCGTTTATCTGATAAGAAAAAAAAATTTATTGAAAGCACATTTTTTGTTACTTTAAGCTCACAATACAAGTATTCAGAAATTCACTGCTCCACACACATAATGCATGTAACCATTTAACTCTGTTCACTTAGACAAACTGTCCTTATCAGTACTGCAATGTCATAAATCTGCCTACAGTAAAACTCCGATAAAAATCTCATAAAGTAAATTGAATACACATTGTTATACCATTCCCTTACAAAGAAGAGGAATTAATCAAAAAACCCGAAAAAGTTTTCATTCCAATCGCCCACACAAAATCCACATAAAGCTATTTCAACGCTTCAACACCCCCTTGGAGAAACCTCATGAAAAATAGAATTCACTACTCCCCTGCAGGTTGTCTACACTCCATCATTTATAACTTTAGTTATCCTACATCGTGACCAATAAAACAAAATTATCACATAAAATAATTGCCAATCAAAAATCCTTTATAGAGACCCATAAACGCTAAATGAATAGTACAGTGTTTTCCTTGCTCGTGGGTACATATCTACCGAACAATGCGGAACACCATCCTTATCACGATGATGTCGTAATCATTTAAATGTCTTTTTCCCATAGCTTTAGTTTGTGATAGGAAAAACGCGGCGAGTGGGAGTGGGAATGTGCTCAACCCACTGATATCCCGAAGAAAGAGCAAACATAACTCTGGCTGCTAATGTCCTGCAATATCAGTGCCGCTGTCCTTTGCAGCTGCCTTCGTTTCTTCCCTTTGGGTTGAGGAGGGAGGATATAAAAATAAATCTCCCACCACCCTTTCAATATAAAACGACTACTGTCGTTTCATCCCCCTCTCATATCCACACCAATATTAGGATCAACATAAAACACATCCTTAAAAGAAACACCAACGGAAGCAAATATATCATCAAACCCGTCTCGCTTGGCTACTTGTATTAAGGCGAAAGAGATGTTGGTCGCCAATTCAGACAAGACCCAATCGATTAATGTCCATTCTCAGCTTTCACCGTTTTGTGTCTTATCAATAATGAGCACACACCGGGGTATCATTCAACACTGAACAGTAGACAATTACTGGGTTCGGTGTCTGCTGACCAAGTTGTGATATGTCAGCGCTCGTAGATGTGAAAACGCGATACGGCCTATAAAAGCGGAGAGAAAACAAAGAGGAAAAAAAAATTAAATTCACGAGGATTAACCCCCCACAACTATTGTCTATTGTTTACTGTGAATTTGGCTAAAAATTTGCGAGCCTTACTTTATGAAGTTATCGTGCAGAACAGAGTAGAGTTGAGTTCAGAACAGGCCCTGGGATACATACAGAACATTTTTCCCGCACATGCACCCCGTATTCAGTTTCAATTCAAAGTGAAAAGACTCATGAAAATCACGAAGTCATAAACTTTATTACTTCGTAAGCAGTTTTGTTTTTCTTTCCCTCTTGTTCATTTCTTCTTCGTCTGCTGCATGCCAAGGATATGTTTCTGCATTTTATGGCAGTCTGATTATGACGTGGTGGTGTTGTCTTTGTAAGTAGCTCCAGTTACACCACACAGTGTGAAAACTATAGATCAAATGAAAAGCAGAAACAAATGATGTGTGTGACAATGTTGAAATGGGTTTTATTCAGACGCGAAATTGCGGTAAGATTTTTCAGCTACTTTGTGAAGTTATAGTGTCTCAAGAATCTACTGAATGGAGTTGCAACTAAGAAAAAATAAATCCTGGTTAGACCTTCCTCTGCGCATACAACACAACATCCTGGTTTCCTCTTAATGTTCAGTTAAAGTATGAATTAACCGTTAAATCAATCCATACAAAATTCTCTCCCTTCTGTGAAATTAAACAAGCAAACGTACATAAGAGTGAAAAAAAGTGTGTCAACACTTAAACAAAGCGAGTATCTCAGAACTACATAACCTTGGGGAATTTTTGCACCATTTTCCACCATCAACTAACAAAATGTGAATAAGTAAAACAGCACACACTCGCCGATGCCGAGTAACGCAGACAAGGTGCGCTTGAAATGATCATACTCAACCAAAGGACGAAACAACAATTGCTGTAAGTGAGTACAAGTTTTTTTTTTTTGCTGCAAAGTACTCGAGTGACTAGCCACTAGTTATAGTGCAAACATCATACTCGCTGCGAACCGCTTCACGGGGATAAAATTACACAGTAGACCCGCTTAAAGCATCCAACGGTAAAAGGACAAATCCGGCAGTCCGGGGAAGTTTTTCATTTTTGTCATCTACTTGTTTTCAACAATGAAATGCCATCAATACGGCTAAGGTTTCTCTTTACATTTGCATCTTTTTTCGCAGCAAACATGTCCTTCTTGTTGTTTGCTTTAAAATAATAACAAACAACTTGACGTAAACAAATCACGGAGGTGCAAGGAAAGAGCTTTCATTGTTTGATTTCCTATTCTTCCCGACAAGGCATCCTTAAGCACTAAAGGAAGCCGCTTGACGTTAACAGAATCTTGGATCGAGATATGAAATTGAAGAAAGTCGGAAAAAAGCTGCATATTGAATTGAGGAAATCAACATAAAAATGAAAGACGAAACAACGTACAACATTGTGTTCGTCCTTGAGGTGTGTGTGTTTGTGCTACTGAAACAGACTACGGAATACATACAATTGATTTAAGGATTTATCCGGTGAGACTAAAGTGTGGAGCTCGATTACATGGTTGTAACTTTTTTTGCGGGAAGAAATGAGGAGCGAAGAAGGAAGCGAATAACAATATACATGCAAATCTATGCCCACCGAAGAGAAGGGAAACAGCAATAGCATTCCATCTTTCCATTTGTCCGTGTGTCTTGTTACTTCGTGCCCTGTTCGACTGCAGTAGCAGGAAGAATTCGCCAGGATATTTCAGCGTTTTAGTTTACTTTGAGAGTTATAAAAGAAGCGGTATGTGCTTTGGTGTTGTGGCACGATGATAACGCATATTTTGTGAAATTTTCTTGGGAAATTCCCCGATTCCTCGTAGAGTTAGTTGAAAGCATGCATGCGGGAATAGAGATAGACCGAATGTAGGATAAGATATATTCGACGCCAGCAACTTTGGATGAAACCCACTGTGGTTATGGTAGATTGTGGAGCACTCTCTCGAGAACAATGCTCTGCTCTGGTTGCCACCTCAAAAGCTGGATCATAAAGTTTAAAGCAAAGTGTGCAACTAGAAGCGGAACTGGGAAATCTGCATGAAATTAAATAATTAATGAGCTTGTCCACCAGCATTATGCGGAGAATTGCTTAGATTTTCGGAAATTTTCGGTTTATAGGTTATACTGGAAATAGGTGTTCTTGGTAAGGACGAAATAAATAGGACAAACTTTAAGGACTTTGTCCAACTGTTCAATTTCCTTTTCGCTTCATACTTCGTGTATGTACATGTATCATAATTTCAGTTTTTATTAGTTAATAAGTAAGCAACTGTTTCCTGTTAATTTTTCCTTCCTTAGGGCTAGAAGACAACTTCTTTTTTGTTGTGTCTTAACAAATTTATTACATTTAGACCACGTGTGAAGATCGGCATGCCAGTTCATAAGCGGTTTGCTTACACTAACCGCTGCTCTAAGTGTACTTCTTCCAGTTGCCACAGATAAGTGGCAGTCTGCACAGCGGTTCAACTAAGGCCACTTGTGCGGTTCCCCAAATTGGTCACTCGCAGATTGCCCAGCTTATCTCCCCATTTGTGTTGATCTTACCTTACTTCTCAAAGGAGATATGCTGGTTGAACGATCCACGACTTACCGGATGACTGTGTTATAGTCACTGGATAGTCCTCTGCGAATCTTCACGGATATGGATTAAAAACAAACTAACTAACTGCATCGACATTCACTCTAGGGACATCTCTTTCAATCTACAATGCATGTATGTATGTATGTATCAGGATTACGACCCATGAAGGGTCTGAGCCTGAGCTGTACTTGCCTTCCATTCTTGACTGTCCCGAGCCCTCTGCTTCCAGTTATCAAGACCAAGCTCTCAAGCGTCAGCAATCATTGGTCTCTATACCGGAGTTTCTCTAACCCGGAGGCTTGGATTCGAAGACTCTCTTAGTTGGAGCGTTGTTGTCCATTTGCTCGATGTGGCCAAGCCATTGTAGTCGATGTATTTTTGCCTTTCGAACTACATCCACATCTTGGTACAGCACTTAGAGTTCGCGGTTGTATCCTCTCCTCTATTTGACTTCCCCGCAGACAGGACATTGCATTGTAGCTTATTTCAGGCTTGAGCGATTGCGATTAAAGAGGTAACCTCCTGGTTAAAAAAAGCGAAATACCTAAGGGGGATATTATTATTTGCCAAGTCTGATTGCCTGATAGCCAAGCAAAAATCAAGGCCCTTGGTAGCGACACCTTTCACAGCAAAACATCCTTATTCTGCCGCCTTCATCTCATGTGGGTGACGGGACACAATGACATTCTGGGAAATTCAATGCCAATGAATTTGGGCGCTGCCATTTCGTCTGTACGTCTTTGGAGCTCTCTAGATGAACAAAGTCCCACTTGGGTGCATACTTCTTCGATGACGTAAACGAGCTTAACGATATACGCTTTGGAAAACTTGCGAATCTTATAAAAAAAATCCATTTTATTTTCGGGATGAATATCCATATTCTCTTAGCATCAATCATCATCCAAATTTATTTTTAAAATATCTGCATAAATATGTTGACTGTGAAAATGTAGACGAAGAAAAATATTCAAAGTGACAGCCCATGTCGAATTTAAGACAAATGTCAATTTTTAAAAATTGAAACTTGGGAAGACGGTTTATTAAAAAGTTAGTTTTCTACTTGTCAGTTACATTTTAGAAATCTCACAAAAACCACAACTCATTTTTCTGTTAATTTAACGGCACCCAAACTTACGCCCTTTAGGCTTTGCATTTCCGGATTTCGTCTCCAACCCAACTTATTTCCAACAAATGCAAAACGCCAATATTATGCTCATATCAGGAAAGATAATGGGAACTCATAAAGGAAGAGTACAGTGAGCAAAGAAACCAGTTCATATATCCCACTAACTAAATGCTTCTTTTGAGAAAAACTTCAGCCCACCCAAAGGCAACATCAAATACCCATCCTATTGAACAGCTCAGATAAGTAATCTAATTGCCAGCTAGCGCGTCACATCAGTCAAACTCTCTGCAAACACAAGCACAACTGAATTTCCATTTGAGCAATTTTCACTCTTCCTAAGTGCGCACGAAAACGACAACAACAAAAAAAAAGGAAAAACTGTATACGCAAAAATCACTCCCAATTGACACTTTATTTGTCCATTCCACTCCAGGCCCCAATCGAGAATCCATGTGGAATCTCAATATTTACCAAGTAGTTAACACCCATCCAAGACGAATTTTAAACACTTGCCACAATAAACAGACTCGCAAATATTTGAAGGACACATGTCCCTTCGTCCCCAAAGAAATTCTCTGCTCCTAATTTGCATTGGTAAAATTGAACTTTTATCCCCTCCATGTCATCCATCTACCAGCAGGTTCTATCTAACGCTGATCATTGCCGTCACATTCCAACCGCCCCTACCGCCCCCCAATCACCAAGCGTTACCACAAGAGAATGTGATAAGAAGAGCAGCAGCAGCAGCACACCAGCAAGAAACAATGTTTTTCCTTGGCAATAAAAGTTTACGACAATCCCAATGGAGTCATTATTGCCTGAAAAATTTGTAAAATCGAAAAAATAGCAGAACAAAACACAAACGCACTTACACACAAAAATGTCAGACAGAAATTGGCTGGAATATTGGTAGCATTAGGGTTTCAGCACGGAAGATGGATCCCAATCGAGAAGGGAAAACAAACACTGCTAAAACTGTTCATAAAAATGAATACAAAAAAATCGAACACACAGCAATAACAAAAGCATAAAAAAGTCGCACCAATTTCGGGGGTCAATAAATTTTTTCGGTTCAGCCCACTCAGATCCAACTCAGCGAGCAGCC
Source organism: Eristalinus sepulchralis (assembly GCA_944738645.1). NCBI lineage: Eukaryota > Metazoa > Arthropoda > Insecta > Diptera > Syrphidae > Eristalinus > Eristalinus sepulchralis. The sequence goes on along the minus strand of OX122882.1, from coordinate 36,582,311 downwards.
CGCCCCCATCACCTCTTCGAGTCATCATTCGGCTTACGCTCACCCCCTTGGCCCGCCGCAACACACTTACATCGAACCGAGATATTATTTCCCCTTCGGATATTGAATATAATAATCGGAAGCCACACGTGGATTTCCTTTTTCCTTTTTGCATTTTGCAAATTTCAAAGATGACTGTGGGGGCCAGTGGTGCCAGTGTTGGTGGATAGGGAGACGTGGTTAACTGTGTGGGACGTTGGGGGTGTGCCAAGAAGTCCTTTTGTTGTGGCGACAATGTATGATGAGTGCTGACAGTTTGAATAGAATGCTGCGTAAAAGTGAAATCATTTTAGTTGGCATTCAACTTTAACCAGAGAGATTGGGGTTGATGACAACGACAAGTGAAGTACCCTTCCCTTTGGGAATTTTTTTATTTTAAGCGAAACCGTCGGTAACACTAAATTCTAATTTTACTAAAAATTAAGTCTTCACCCCTAATTGATTATGGGCTCTAGGTACTAAAAAGCACTCAAATTAGCGCAAACACACAACGAGCCACGCACATTTAATCCACCCAATTATGGAAGCATAAAAGAAGCAGAGGAAGCGACCAAAGATCGTAGACTCTAAAATCATCATACCCAACATAATACATACCACATTTGTTCGTGCACTTAAAGGTTCAAGTGGAAAAAAAAATCCACGAAACTCTTAAAAAACTCCACGAAATAATGTACTCCAAATTGATCCATAAAAAAGTTTTCAACGTCTCCCCCGGGTCACAGGTGCGGATTATTCAAGTTGCCTAATTAAAAAATCATTTCCACACAGCAGCTGCTTTACGCCATCCATAGCCAATTTACAAACTAATATCCCGTACACTGTATCCAGGGCGGTGGCGGCGGCGGCAGTGTCGGCATTGGATGGTAGATGGGGAGTTGAACCAAGGCTATCTGATGCTCTTTTGCCCAATTCACGCCTTAAATTAAATTTTAATATTCCTTCGATGGAAATTCCACCTCTGTGCTGCGCCAAAGTCGTAATCGAAAATAGCTAATCCAATAATTATAAATCCAAACACTCCAGACTTTTGACGGTGGCGGCCCGGCCGGGTGCTTGTTTTTCAATTCTGAATTTCGACGTTAATACGGAACAATTGCCACCAACTTTGAGCAGTATGGCGACTAAGGAGATCCGGAAATCGCATTGATGAAGCCATTAAGTTTTTCTTTCTTCAACTTGGAATCAGCAATTCGTTGATTATTTATTCGATTATTATTGTTTCATGGACTTTTTGGGGATCTTTGAAAACACATTTTCCGTATGCCGTGGGAAAGATTTCGAATTTTAAATTACATCTGTGGATTGTATGGGGCAGCAGTTCGGGGTCACAACAGTCGGAAATATAATTGAGTACGCTACACAGATTTTTAATTGATTGAGAAACGTTAAACCATATCTTGCACACTGCTTGGATATATGGAACCAACTTCCCCCGTCTTTTGCCTGTTTGGAATATGTGACAGCGTGGTGTTCCTAAGGTGTTTTATGTACCGTATGAGAGTTTTCTTAACTTCCTTTTCGACGTTTTGAGAGGTAAGCCCTTCAAACAGTCCCTAATTTTGATGCAACCCACTCGGCGTTGAACTCAAAATTCCTGGAAATATTTGCTCGTTCGGAAGGGAAGATTTAAAAAAAAAAAAGAGGAAGTTAATGTTAATGTTAGGATAGTTAGATTAGTTGTAGTTTAAGATATACTTAGTTTTCTTTTTTTTTAATAATTAATTAAATAACTAAGTTTTTTTTAACAATTTTAGTAGCTTTTATAAGTACATTGTTTAATAATAAAATAAAAGAAAATACGCTGAAAGGCACGAAAATAAAATATTAAGATTATCTTAGGGAATCCACTGAGTCCCACACAGGAGCAATGTGCCGCCCTTCCAGAATTCTGTAGGCTACACCCGTTGCTATCAAAAACTGCAATTATTGTATATAGAGCTGTGAAAGCGTTCAGCGGACGTTACGAAAGAAAGGATTTGCGTCTGACAGTTGTAAAGCAGGTTGTTTCTCCTTACCCATTATATTTTGCCGAAATCATTCGTGCGGATTCCTAGTCTTCTTACGTCGTACGAATTGAGCAGTGCTCCAAAACTATGTAGCTGTCTCCAAAGTTTTGGGTTGAGAGGGGGTAATTTTTCTTAAAAATAATAATTAAGTGACACTACAGCCCACAACGGACCAGGGCCTAGATTCTACAACAACTACTCGCGTTGTGCGTGTTACTGTTCTTTACGAGTAGAAGGGAGCTACAGTTTTTTGCCGACTCCGAACGGCGAGATTTGAGGAGCTTTTCATAGACATTTAAAACGAAAGAGGTAGTGCCGTGAAAAAATGCTGCATCGTCCGGGAATCGAACCCAGTCTTTCTGCGCGGCGGTCGACGCACTTAGCACTACGCCACGGCGACACAAATGCGACATACGCGACATACGAGTGGATAGTAAGAGATTGTGTCCAAGTTGAATATTAGCTTGCCTTTGCATCTCCATCATCAAAATCACCCTAATTTGTTAAGATACTTCTCAACTTGTATCCGATATGTCCGACGAGGTCGACCTCTGTTGCATTGCTCAATGGCTCACGGACTTCTCGAGCGGGATCAGAATTATTCATCCCCTCAACATTATCTAGCCATAGACGCTTGATTAGACGCATGCCGTCGTCAAGCGCAAAGACTTCCTTGCAAATGCAAAAGCTTACTCATAGACTCATACGCTTTTTAAAACCTTCCGGTTTCTGCACCATTAAGCAGAAGATTTGATCAAGGTGCAACCTAAATCCACCTTCATGTTTCGGGAGCGAAACTGTCACTTGCTCAATTGCTTCTTGAGTCCAAAAAAACAGACAGTTGTTAATACAAGAATTATTTTACGCTCCATATCAGCAAGCACGAAATTTGTCTAAGTTAGTAGCGCTTGTGCTAGTATTTGTTTAGAAGTCTTTCGTCGTGCATTTCCGTAACTCTAACCACGTAGTCGATATGAAGCGTCAAGGGCTCGAGCAACACGGATGCTAGACCCGTTCAAAGTTTGAAATTTCATCGAATGTGCTGTAATCCAAGGTTTGGCCCGTGTAGGAAAGAATATACATGTATATACATACATGTATATATATACATACATGTATATATAGAGTAAATTGTGTCCCTTGCGGCTTATATTTCTATTGTTGATACAAATCGTTGGCTTTGAGTGAATGTGAACCTCATCAGCCGAACAAAAAAGCAAAAGAATTAATAGAACTTAAAAGAAAAACTTAATAGAACTTAATTGAGCTAGAAGCAATGAAATGTATGTCAGTGTGGAGAAAAAATGTGATGCAATGTAAATGTAATCTCATTGTGCTTTTCAAAAATGATTCTCCCCAAACCAGGTATAACACATATTCAAAGAGGACGCCCACAGGTAACTCCAATTATTTCAAGAAAATCTAATGTAGTAGTGTAGGCAAAAATATCGCCAATTTCTATCGAAACTCTAAGTATTTCCTTCATTCTTCAAAATAAATGTCACTTCCTCAAAGTACTCCCAAATTTGTACATGTTCCAAGGGGTTTTTTATTTTTTCAAAAAATACTCCAAAGTCCTTTTCTGAACCTATGCTGAATAGTTAAGCCATTTGCAAACGGACTCATATCTCAAAACGAAATGTGGAATCAGTGACAGTAGTGCCAACACAAAAATAAAAAACAAAAACAAAACTCTCTCAATGCAGCTCTGAAAACATCATTAGCCAACAAGCAACGGAAATTCAAAATCCTTCAGTTTCTGCACGAACAACTTGTTTACACAAACGCCTGAAACCGCGTACGGACATTAAATAAATTGCCTTTAGCGCCAAAGAACCTACGAATACGTTTGTCAACGGCGCACATGCCCTTAGCCATTAGTGATCGACTCGGTTATTATGAAAGGATTGCAGGGTATGAGGTGAATCAATTCTGTTTGTAGCTCTAATTAATACGAATATAACTGCATATTACTGTGACGTGTGTGTGTGTGTGCAACGAACACATTTTTACGCCGATTTAAAATGTAATTGTGCTGACCCCTAATGCGTTTCATGCAAGTGCAGCAAATGAAATGTGGGGCACGAGGTTGATTGCCGTCCACGGGTATGGCATAGTACTATTTTTAGGTCAAACTGCTACCGGCGCTAGGTCAAGGGGCGAAGTACACATGTGCAAGTCCACCCAGCTCTGTCGTGATTTTCATAATTTGAATGTAATTTGCTTGGATTGGGGGTTTTGTGGATTTTTTTTTTTATAAAAGCCCGTATAAAGCGTGACCTGAAGTATTTAATTTATTGCTGTTGAAGACAAACGCTAGAAAGGGACGTGAAGCGCCTTGCTACACTTAAAGGTCATACTGTGTGTTGGCGCTAAGTACGCTTCTTAGAAGGCGTTTATAAAGTAATAAAATTTTCATTACCGTTACTCATAAAGCCATTTCGGTTGGATGGAGTTTCGGAAACTATGAATAGTAAGCATCCCACAAGGGCGCTCCGGTAAACATGGCTGACCTATTTCTGTAGTTTTTCACTCTCACTTTTATTTTACCATTTTTCAACCATTTTTCATTCTATTTTGATATCATTCTATTTTTACAGACGGTCGCATGGGACTTTCAATACTTCCATTGGCAGCGCTTTTGACTGGAACTTTGTTCACGGTCGGAATTGGTGTTCTTTTCGTTGTTGTCATAGCAGTGCGAAAACGCCGAGAGCAGGGTAGTCGTAGTATGTGCGATGACAAGGATAAACATTTAGGTACAATGGCATTTCCTTTAAAATAAGTTGTTTAAGTTCACATAACAATAACTGTTTCCTATATTTTTTGAAACAACACAGGGATGGATGTCACAGTTACGGCACCCTTAGAGACAGGAGCTGGCCACCAGAGGCTTGTTGTTGCCTACACTCTTAAGCAGGGTATTGAGAAACAGCCTGATATTTTGAATGCACAGAAAACTGGAAGCGCATCATCATCACCAATGAGCAATAGGCCTAGTGCCCTGTGCATAGGAAAACCAAATTTTTCAACCACTGACTATGTAAGTATTAAATTTAATCCTTTATTGAACCTCCGTCAGATGCCATATTCCTTCCTTAAGTTTAAGTGTGGCAACCTATGAAACTGAAGAAAAATCTGAAAGGATACAAAATGTCAAAGATGGTGTCTTTTATAAATTAAATTAAAGTCTGCATCGTGGCGGCTCTAGCATAGTGGTTAAATGCGTCGACTTACCCGCCGCAAAACCATGTGAGACTGAACATTATTTCCTATTGAATTTTAATGGCACCATCTCTCATGCGTTGCTTACCACACTCAGAGAGCGCTTTTTCTCCGTTAAAATCTTCTCAAATTTTACCGAACGGAGTCGATATTCAACTGTAGGTCTTTTCCACCAGTAAGAAAGCAATATCAAGACAACACGAGTTGTTAGTAAAGAATCTAACTTCTGTTCCCTTGCGGATTCTAGTGCTATGTCATTTTTTATAAAGGGAAGCCTAGAATTTTGTACAAGTTACTAAAGCCAATAAATTGTGAACTTTCAATTTGCTGCTAGCCTTTGCGTGAAAAGCAAAAATGATTCCCCAGACTAAATTTCATGCTCAATGACCCCATTATAATAAACACAAATTTTTGACATTTAGAAATCCACATAATTATGCAAAACAAAAAAGTGGGAATAGGTTTAACCTTTACGGAAATAAAGCAGGGGAACTATGCCGAGAGGACGTCTACGTATAGGCTCTTACTTTTAAGAATTCTGTGTCATATATTTGTCCTTATTAAAGATGAGTAATAAATGATTAATTTAATTACAGGACCCGCCATTAATGAATTACAATGAAACTGACCAACACAGTACTGCATCAAGCAGACAAAATACTTTGAAACTCACAGCCGAAGCCCGAAAGGCGTATCAAAATCAACAACTTCTCTATGATGCGCTACCCATTAAACCCCTTCCGGACAACATAGTGTGCGCCCCAGTAAATCTGCACAATTCCCGCCACGATATTAGCACAAGATATGACCATCCCCTTGGCAGTGCGATTAACTACACAAATTGCAGTGGCGGAGGAATCGGTAGTGGGCCTGGAGGCGGAAGTAACAGCACAATCAATAGTAGTTGCGGCGGTATACCTACCAGCAATCAGCCGTCCCTGCCAAACAGCATAGGCAGTCATCACAAACAGGCTGAACTGTCAATAGCCGAGTATTTATCAGCGAGCAGTATAATCGATTATAATCTTACCAATTCAGCGACAACGGGCACACTACCCAAATCACTGAATTCCGCCTCCTCGTCGGGGAACCCAAATCTCTCAACATCCTCGATAACGAGTAAAACAAACTCAAGTCGAAATCACATTATCACAGACACATTGCCTGGTCCTGAGAGCTGTGTCTAAACCAAACGAACAATTCTCGCAAAAAAAGGACAAACAAAACTGCACCACAGCACATAAACGCATCGAATCGGACAATTCCACTAACGCAGAAATAGCAAATGAGTAAAATATGAATAGAAAAATTGGAATAGTAAATAGCGAAAATGAGAAATGTATCCAAATAAGACTGGTCCACATATTTTGAATAATAACGAATAAAGTTAAATTATATATAAAAGCATAGCAAAACAAAACTGTAACTATTTAAGTTTAAGTAGGAAATAACAAAAAACAAAAAACACAATAACTAACACTAATGCAATTGTATAGTATTAACGACAAACAAAACCAAAGCTCTGTGTAATAATTTAGAAGTCAGTAAATGTAGAAGTGAACTAAACTTCTCTCTAGGATAAGTAACTAAGTGAAAATATGAAAAAGATACTGAATTGTGTTTGATGCTAAACAAAAGATGTTTTCCATAGATTGTATTTTGTAAGACGCAATGCTATACATATCCCCTTTGTTGAAAGCAATTTAATCTTTTTCTTTTTCTTATATCTATCAAATCTCGGAAAAAAAAAACCTTTGAAGTACTGTCATTTGCATTCACCCCCTCAGTGCACCGATTTGGATCGAAGTTCATTCGATTCGAATAATGTCACACAACCAACAACTTCCTTGATATGGAATTTTTCGATGTACAAACCAACGAGAACATTGCAATGCACGTAAAAGTTTTTTTAACTGTCTGTTTAAGGATACAATACCGAATCTGTCGTGATATGTCTTGTGGGTGGAGAAATAAATTCATAAGTTCTGAGAATTAGGATGATGAACTATATAACCGAGAAGTGGCACGTTTCCTAAGAGATGACAATCGCCAAATTTAAGGCCCCGGCACATTGAACGTATTGCGGAAATTTAACTTCACTCCACAAAAATGTAAACTTACATAAAGAAGTTATTTCTTTGAACTTGATTTTTAAATTAATACAAATTATGTAAGAAGTGGAATTTTATTTTTGCGGAAGTATCCAAATTGATGGACAAAATGCAACTGAAAGAAAGCACAAACATCTCTTATAAAAATCTGAAATGACGAACACTATAACAATTGTCAAAAGATTACCATCTTTTGTGACACTTTCCACTGTTGGGCGCCACATGCGATATTATGAGAAGTTTAGTTTTTCATTTACAAACCGAAACACGGTAGATTGCAATACATGTGCCGGATCGATAAAATTTCTATGAGTGTAAACCACCATTTCTGGGGGCTATGTTTTTTGAGCTAGTCACTTTTGTAAAGGAAACGGTGGAGAAGGCAAAGATAATTTATATCCACGCAGATAGCCTACACTTTACAGTCTATCAACAATTAAGAATTTTGATTATGTTTGGTCTCGCAGTGCCTTTAAAAAAAGCTTTTATTGTATTCAAATTGTTGTCTCCAAGATGGTCTATCAATTCTGGTGTTTTTATACTAATACGATTTTCTCAACGTCTTGCGAGCCAGAGATAGATGTCAGAGCTCTTAAGCGAACGCCTAAAATTGCAGTGACATTTCTTTGGTTGTTTTGTATCCTCATTTACGGTCAAGAGCGGCATTTCATGTGAACTACGTAATAATCAACGTGTGCGAAATTTCACAGTCGGAACATGTCGTAAGACCCATCTTCTTCCTCTTCTTGTAGCGCTACAGTCTGGGGTGGACCTGGGCCTCAACCAACATACCTCTCCAGCCAGCACGATCTTTCGCCAGCTGCCGCAAGTTGTGCACTCCAAGTTGGCTGAGGTCCTTCTCCACTTGTGTGCGCCACCTTAGCTTAGCGTCCTCTGTTGTGTTGTCCCAATGGCTCAAATTCGAAGACTTTTCGGGCCGGAGCAGTGGTGTCCATATGCTCTACATGGCCTAGCCTTCTTAAGCGTTGTATCCGAAGACGCTTGACTAGGCGCATGTCGATGTACAGACCATAGAGTTCGTCGTTAAATCTTCTCTACCAGAAGCCATCAACGCAAACATGACCAACATAAGACTCACTCGCTCAATATTAATCCTGCAATGAAAAGAGAAGAATATGGATAACATGCCAAGAAAACGAAAAACTAATGAACAGACGATTACAGACAATTTCGGGCTATTCCTACACACCCTTAGAAAAATATCATTAGCGTGGTCTTACAAGACAGATGTTGTGAGAGAGCATCCTGCACTTAAGCGATGACTCATTCCTGAACCTTATTCATTTCAATTGGCGGACCCACGTACTCCATATTTGACTAAAATAAGGATTTATAGGAAGGTTTTGTTCTGTGTTTGGTGGGATTGACATTAAATCATATACTACGAACAGCTTCTCTATTGCAAAACTCTAAATTGTCTACCGTCAAAAATTAGACCGTCTGAAAGAATCAATCGCTAAGAATCGGCCGTCTTTGTCCAACAGAAGAAGAATTGTTTTTAATTATTAGAACATATCACACACGTAGATTGTCATTCCGTAAGGTTCTTATGAATCCACCATATATTTGGATCATTCTACAATACATACATAAGACATACTAAATATAGTTTTCAATTTCATACAAAAAAGGCAAACGCTTAGAGTTCTTACTTCGGTTAATATGCCCCTCTTTAATTAATTACAAAAGCTGACAGTACTATGGTTGTATGAGCCGAATGGAGAACGAGTGGGTGAATTTCAATGGATTTCAGCAATGAACTTCACCTTATTTGTTCGAGATTACTTCGAAAAGTTTTTTGAGACCCCGCCGAGGCTTGGTTTATAAGTGCGTCGACTCACATTTCCTTGGCAAAGATTGGAGATTCTGTATGAAAGCTATTTCAAATTACACCATTCAGTCGGCAATAAACTGTAGGAGACATGGGTAGTTGCGATAGGTTAAACTAAGGTTAAAGAGAAAAGACATACGGCCAAACAAGAGTAGTTCAAGTCACCACCTCTTTCTAGTTGCTGACAATAATGAATACTAATTGTCTTTAAAAAGCTTCTTAAATTTCGGCGTTCGGAGTCAGTAAAAAAGGCCCCCTCTACTCATGGAAGAACAAAAGCACACATAACATGAGTAGTTGATGAAGAAGGTAGCCGCTGGTTTATTGTGAACTGCAGTTCTACTCACCAAAATAAGTTTTAAGAAATATTCTTTATTTTGCAGCCAACGGATCGAGACTGCGCGATGAATAAAAGTGGCTGTTTGAGTTACTGATTATGTCTAGTGAATAACTAGGCTGAAGCATGCTAAATTGCATCGTTCAGTGAAGCCCTTAGCTGTAGATTTATCTCTCTACACCCCAAAATATTAGAATTCACTTAACACGACTAATTGCTAAAGAAACTAAGCCCTACAACATATACAACATGTGTCAAAAGTACACACAAAATTAACACCGGTAAAACCCCTTATTTGGAAAGGTTCATTTGAAACGTTATGTATTTAATTTGTAATCGTTGAAACATATCATAGATTTAGTCCTAATCCCAAACTCAAACTTAATCGAAGATACTTTGCCGATGTTATCCGATGTAATTCGAAATTCTCCCTCTAGGGTTTCATCCGGTTAAATCTGTTTATACGGGCATGTAATCCAATTTATTGGGAAACCTTTCGAAAATTTTCTATCAATTTGTAAACAGAGTATTGAATTTTCTGATTAAATTTTCAAAAATTCGAGGAAAAATGTAACGCAATTAATTGTGGAAACTCAATTAAGCTGCATACAATTAATCAATGGGAATTTTATAAATATTTTCCTTTGTGATTGTTATGGCTTGAACGAAGAAATATATCTTTGCTTAAATATGGACACTCATTCTCATCATCATCATCATATTCGTCGCCTTGCATGTTCCACAAAATTGGTCGCGGGGGCAATGCAAGCACTAGAGGCCTCCATCCGTCGACTCGATGCTTCGCCATCGACTCTTACTCATCAGTAGTTATTCCAACGCGCAACCAGGCGGGTTTATGGACTTGATTCAACGACCTCGCCCTGAGTGTGACAAGCAGTCGACTACGTAATGAAATCGGGTCCAAGGTATGCTTCCGAAGTAGTGATGGAGTGGGCATTCTTATTATGTGGCCATACTATTAAAGTGTAGCCCTTTCCATCCCGCCTTTCCCGTTTCTCACCCTCTTCCTGCGAGTAACTCTTGACCTTGAATTAAGGATTCTATTCGTTTGGTCATTAACCATTGGTGAGAGTTGGGACAAGCACTTAGTTAAAAACCGAGCACTTGACCTTCACACCAAGCTTGACATTCCATACTACTGATCTGCTGCTTCAAAACTGATTTTACAAGAAACCTCAGAAGAAAAAGACCGCGTGAAACTTAAACTTCTCCAACTCTTTAAACTAACAAGTTTAAAATAAACAAAATCCCATAATACGAAAACTGTCTTCAAAGTAATTTAGAGGAGGCACGAAACATGCATAAGATGCTACTAAAAGTAGTTCAGAACTACCTTCACATAAGAGATGTGATTAAAGTGCACATCGCTTTAATATACGCTTCCGATAGGCGTTGCAAAAGCTTTGCAGCCCGTTCCACTCTTTCAACAAAATAATCAATGAAGACAACATTTGACGGATTTGATCTCTCCGCGAAAACTATCTCATTTGGGTGAATGCAATGACTATCAATGAAGTAACAAGCGTCCGAAAATATATCTTGGATTTCCCAATCATATCTTTAAGTGAATCCCACATATCCCTTTTTACAGCAAAACAATAAATGAAAAATAAAATATCTTCCATTATACATTTTGTAAAGAGAAACAAATAAATCAGAAACATATACAGCTAAACGCGGTTATGTTTTAAAACATAGTGCAATGGTTAAAAGTTGTTAAAAGTTATATTAAAAGACAAAAGAAACAAAACAGCAAACAGCTCTAGTTGTTAGTAATTATGTTAGTTCCACTAGCAATGTATGGATATGATTATAGTATTTTTTATGATTACCGATGGTGAATGCAAGATACTAATAGTTATTACATGCATACAGAAGTCGATTGTAAATGTATTTATATGCTAAGAAAATAATTGTGTTTGTATGATTTTGTGGAAAACGTAAAAAATACACAAAAGTTAAATTTCTTACCTCAAAATTATAGATCATTTTGTAAATAACAAAAAAAAAACTCATTTTAGTATAAAAACAACAAAAGGTGAAGGAAACAACATTTGAAATTGTATCGAATTGATGAAACGATTTAGCGAAACCTAAAGAGAAACATAACCTTAAGTTTAATATTAAATGAAACAGAATTAAATACAAAAACAAAAACCTGTGTACATTGAGTTTCATAAGGTAAATGAAAAGTGAACAAATAAAACAATAAATTAATTGAAAAACAAAACTGAATACAATGTTATTATTTCGAAATAAGAAGATATAAAATATTTAATAGCGAACAATATGATGGAAATATGTTAATGTAAAAAGCTTCAAATTATTTGTGATAAATGATGACAAATTAAAGAATGGAAAAAATGAGAATGAAATTTTGATTCAGGGCTTTGGAGTATTTTTCTAAGACAGCTGTATATACAACGATTTTTCAGTTGGTATGAATATTTTTGAAAATATTTTTATCATTTCAGTGTGATGTGAAGCATGGATTGAGTGTTGCTGAAACCTTAAAAATTATCGACACATTGTATAGAAGCTTACACCTATTGGTTGGGTTACAAAGTAAAGGGAGATTTTCTAGGTATTATCTTTTTGGCAACACTGGTTTAAGCAGCTGACGCATGTTTCGTGTTTTGTTTCACTGTCAAACATCTTCAGTTTGGTCTATAATTTAACCATGAATTATCTTACAAACGAACAACGCTTGCAAATTATTGAATTTTATTATCAAAATGCGTGCTCTGTTAAGAAAGTTCATCGCACGCTTCTTCCATTTTATGGTCAGTTTAATCGACCCACTGAAGCGGATATTCGGGCTATTGTGACTACATTTCGCACCAAATTTACATTGTTGGACATTAAACCACCAACACGCTTACGTAGAGTGCAAACTGAAGAAAATATCGCAGCTGTATCGGCCAGTGTTAATGATGACTACAATTATCGATTCGTCGCCGTTCGCAGCAATTGGGCCTCTGTTACTCAACAACGTGCAAAATTTTGAAATGAATATCAGCCAGAAGCATTGCAAGAGCTACCAATGTATCCAGAAAAAGTCACAGTTTGGTGCGGTTTATGGACTGGTGGCATCATTGGACCGTACTTCTTCAAAGATGATGCGAACCGCAACGTTACTATGAATGGTGATCGCTACCGTAAGATGATATCCAAATTTTTTTGCTCAAAATGCAGGAACTTGACTTGCATGACATGTGGTTTCAACAAGACGGTGCCACTTGCCACACAGCACGCGCAACAATGACCTAATTGAGAGGCGAGTTCGGTGAACATTTTATTTTACGTTCGGGACCGGTCAATTGGCCCCCCTAAATCGTGCGATTTAACGCCTTTAGACTACTTTTTGTCGGGCATGTTAAAGCTCATGTCTATACAGACAAGCCCGCTTCAATTGACGCATTGGAAGACAACATTGAAGCATTTATTCGTGAGATACCGGCCGAAATGTTGGAAAGAGTATGCCAAAATCGGAGTAGGTGGATGGACCATTTGAGGCGCAGTCAAGGTCAACATTTGCGTGAAATAATCTTCAAACATTACATTTTTGGATCTTACTATCGATTCAAATAAAGATTTCATGCATTTTTCTGAATTTCATGTTTTTTTTTTTGAAAAACTTTCCTATAGCTCTTAAAAAATCAAAAAATCACACCCATTAAATACATATCGATGTGTGTTCTTCAAGATGATGAAGTTGATCCACCGCAAACACCAACATCGAAACTTGATGATTAATGTCATCCGAGAAATTATTGAAAAAAAGCGAATCATGCAATTATTGATAATCAGCATTATTCGATTCTTCTGCTTTTGTCTAAAAACTGAAAACGAAACTTCGCACTTAGACTAAACATTATTTCGCATATTTTCATAGCAACACCTCTTCCATTATGCGGTCAACATTTAAAGAGCCCACAAAAAGCAAAGATCAACCGGGACACTAGTTTTCTTTAGGTAAATCCCAACGCTTACTACTTTATATACAGCTTTCGAGCACATTTTCCAGTTTCTGCTGTTATTCGGGACCATCTCTCGCACCCTCCGCTAGAGCGCAGATTCGTAAGTCATTGTTGGTAGTCATGCAAAATATTCACTTTACTTGTCAAGTATTTTTAATTTCATGGAACGGTGAATGATTGAAAAATATTAGCCACCACTTATTTCAAAAACATAATGACCAGAAAGTGAAAACTGTAACTATTGTGTCAAGCTATGTTGACTTTAGAAGGTCGGCTTACAAAAGCGTATGCGGGGACTTACAAATGCTAGGGATGTTAGAAAATTTAATGGATTTTTGTGGGTATTTTATGATAGGAATGATGTCTGCCGACTAAATTAAGGGAGGACTTGAATTCCCGGACTATTTTAGAAGTGGTTAAAGGGTTGACTAAGGTCTTAAGCACAGCTTGGCTGTTCCACCAAATGACTGATGCATAGGAGAGAAGAAGATCTTTTTGGTGATAGGCCCCGGGTTTACACTACCAGAAAACTGACAGCGCCTTGGAGGTTTTCGTCTCAATGTACCTTTTTCAAAGAATATTTTTATCCAGGATAACACCTTGGTATTTCGCTTCATTGAAAAATAGAATGATGATACCTTTTTGTACTGGTCGAGTCAGACCAGTCAGGTTCCTCCTTTTCGTGAAGAGAACAACTTCGGTTTTAAGAGGATTGACTGAAAGCCCGTTCCTAGTACACCAGCCATCGATCAAGTCAAGAGCCGTCTGTCCACTTGCACACACGGCCGCAAGGCATGGTCCAGTGACCAGTACGGCTACATCATCCGCGTAAGAAAACAAGTATATTTCTGGACGTGATTTTTAAAACGCGAATATATTCTATTTCGACACGGAGTTACCACTTTGACAATTTGATAAAATGAAAGAGTGGTCACCCGAAAAGCCCTAACTTAAAAGTTCGTCAACAACAAACTCTTATTTCCACTATGTTTTCCTGATGAGAAAGTGGCAACATAAAACAACTTTTTCAGTATAATCGCAGGCAATCCCAATATTTGTCTGTAGTATAATGTTTCAAATAATGTTTCTAAGACACAAACCGCCGAAAATCTAGTACACACAAACTTATATACAACTTTCAAATCACAACTGCAAGACAACCAAAAGCAACAAGATACCTCTTTGGAAAGAAGTCTCGTAGTATCGTAGCAGGAACCAGTGGTTTCCCGATGTGTTTCTCTATCATATGTTCAAACCGGATGCAAGCTGTCACGTATTATTGCAGTTTTTGGATCTCTTGAAGTTGAGGAGGAGGAAGTGTAAGATAGAATAGGTTTCCTTCAGAGGAGGTGGGTGTCTATTGTTATCGGAGACATTTTTTCTCTGATTGAGTGACGTGTTTATAATCACAGACAATAATATACAGATGTCTCACCGCCATAGAAGAGACTGACATATGAAACTGAAAAGATTCGATTTCAATTGGGATAATTAATACTGCCAAACGTTTTTTCTTTATCATTATAGGAAGCAAATCGCTTGGAAAAGCGGTTTCTTCTACAAGGACCCCTGTCACCAACGAACCGGAATAACAGCAGGGTAAAATATACGAAAGTGGTCGTCGTGGCGTTGTGGTTAAGTGCGTCGAGCAGAAGCTCTAAGTTCCATCTACAAATTTTCGGGTATCGGGTAAGAGTATCGGTATCCATTCGAGTCCCTTCTACTAGTGAAAGAACAGTAGCACGCACAATACGAGAAGGTCTTGTAGAAGCAAGGCCCTGGTCCTTTGTGAGCAGTGCCACCACTGCCCAATCAACTCAATTAAAAAAATTAAATTAATTAAATATGAAATCTAGCTGTATTGTTGTTTATATTTAACGCAAAAGCAAATAAAATTCGAAAACTATGCCAAAGAAACGAGAAACAGGAACGCGAATATAGATTAGGGCCAGTCAAACGAGCATACGAGTGTTGACTGCATGTCGATCCAGCAAGTACCCCACGAATGCAGACGCCCGAGGGACACACTAAGAACGAAGTGAAAGAGGGGTGGACGAATTGACGGTAGCGGATTTAAATTTAAATTGTGCAAAATAATAGCACCACATGATTCTGAAGAGTGTTTTCGGAGTGTACACCAGTGTTTCACTTTTTTTTTTTGGCTATAAACTACGAATATATCTACACATATCGTTTTTAGCAAAGTTAAATGGATTGTGGTTTACATTGTACTTCCGAAAAATATGCATTTATAAACAAAATGTAAATCTTACAAATTTATAAGTGAAATTGTTGGATGTTCAGATAAAATTATCGCAAATGCCAAAAAAAAAAAAAAAATACCTTCAAAAGGAAGAATAAAGAGGACCGATGAGGACCACCGGAACCATGCCACCTTACGCAGAGTGGAATATGCCGCTTAGATGGATTCTACAGCGAGACAATGACCCCAAACATACTAGCAAGCTGAATTTCAAGTTATGGAGTGGCCGCCTCAGTCCCCGGACCTGAATCCCATTAAAAACCCTTGGACAGATGTAAAGAAAGCTGCATATGAAACTATTGGAATTCAGGAATATTTTATCAAAACACAACTTTCAATTTTAATTATTATTTTCTTTATTTCTAGCAATTTCGCACAGTCAATCAGATCCGCACTCTTAGCGTAGCAAAACAAGAATGAATAGAAATATCAAAACTACAAGGAAACTCAAACCGATCAGTTTACTTGGAAAAACAAAATTTTGTTACCTGACTCAAGTCCAGGAAATCCTCGAACCAATTCAAAGTACTGTGTAGATCAATGTTGCTTTTGCTTTTCACAGTAATTTCACAATTTTGTAGTTATTTTTTTTTTTGTCGGTTATGGTGAAATTCCTGTGTATCCAACAGAAACTAAACCCAAAAATACAAAACAGCTATGTGATGTTGTGCCACGATACGGAAAAGAAGGTAGTATCTTGCGCATGTGTCCACACATGTAAACAAAAAAAAAAAAAAAACAAGATGGCTGACCGCAGTGACATACATTCTTGTTCACATTGGATTTTGGTTTGTGATTTCACTTAGTTTGGATTCGTTATGGATTTTTTTTCTTATTTTTAGTTATTAAATTCGGATTTTTCAATAATAATTAATTGTGATTTAGTGTCAGTGTATCTGGCATGCATCTTATATGTACATGAAATAAAAATACGATTTCTTTTGCCTGAAAAATTGTGATGTGAAATTTATTTATTGAGAATATAGTTTGTTGTTTGGAAAACATTAAAGTAAATAAAAATGCACTTGTGCGTTGTTTTATGAAATGGTTTTTACTAGTTTTCTTTTCTTTCTTATTGAAGAGTTCTAGCGTACATTATTGAGGTGTTTAATAAGAAAATACATTCTTGACCGAAAGAAAATTTGTTTCACCATTTTTTCGAACGGAATGTCTTCAGATAAATGAATTAATTTCGTTAAATAATTTCTACAGTAAACTATCTCGTCTTTGTTAAATTGTTTGAATATTGCCTCCATCCTCTCCATGTTTGCCATCATATCCCTGGTAGGCTCTTGAAGAAATCCCTCTGTTAGCTGATTTGTCCAAGTAAATGAAGATTCTTGCTGCCCATCTTCGACTTCTGAGTCAGGGTTCCTTAATCTGTGGCAAATATAGCCGGCCAAATGCTCCAGTCCGTCGTACTGTAACGACTCCAGTTCATCCGGCTGTTCTTCAGTTGCTGCAAATTTCGGATTTAGTTCCTTAAGAAGGCTACCAGTCAAATAACTCGTACCATCTAAATCGAATGTGATTTTTTTTGGAAGATATAAATTTGATTCAGTTATATGAAAAAGTATATAATGTTTGAAGAAATACAATACCATTCAGTGATAAACTCCCTTCATTTCGTCCAAGTATATATGCCCGTATCCGGTACATAAATTCCAACCTGTCTGGATGATCATATAGGCCCCACTTGGATCTTATAGTTCCAAAAAAGTTTTCCAACACATCTTGGCTTAACCTGTATGTTAGTATGTACGAAATATTGTACTCATTTTTGAGATCAGCATACAAATGTTTTAAGGAATTATTCGTCATGATGACACCTAAAAGCGATTTGATATTATAAGACAAACTATTTTCTTAATTAAATGGTACTTTTTTGGAAGGGTATCATAGTTCTTTTTCCTTTTACTCTCATTTGGTCCATTACCTCCGTCATCTTATCAATAATATCTATTTGGAGTGAATGTGATTCTATACTGTTCATACAATGGGTTTATTGGCACAAAATCACTTTTTTCAAAAAGTTTCGAACAAATTCGCGCTGTTTTTACGTTAAATTTATCTTTGCGACGACACAAAAAAAACCCACTGCTTACACATTTTGCTTTGTTTTGGGAATGAATGGTATGATATGTCTTCATTCCCAGTTTTATTTTTATCGTTATTGTTGTTCACAGAACACCCAAATACTGCACTGAGAGATTTTGACAGATGCGCAGAACGAAACCAAAATAATTGCCCGGACTATATTACCTTGTATATATGTAACTTGATGTTGTGCAGGTTGCATGGGAGAATATCCCTGTTGAGCGATGTAAGGCCTTAATGGACTCCACGCCAAAACATTGTGACGCTGTACTTAAAAATAAAGTTTATACAAGTACCAACCCAATAACGAAAATAAAAACAAAAACTTCAATATTCCAGTTTTTGCACTTGGTGCTATTGTTTTGCACAGTCCGAAATTCAGTGTCATTCCGGATGTCGGGCCTTTTCTTAGTTCAGAATGCACTTGAATACGGATGTTGTGCAGTATATACGTATGTATGATGTGTTTTCATGACGGTAGGAAAAAGTTATTAGTAAAATATTGACAAAGTCGAACATGGTACTATTATTTTGCACAGTGCTGTATAAAATAAGTAAGCTTGCCGATGGAAAAGTCAACGGAAAAGAATGGCCCGAGAACTGACAACAGTCTCACTTCCACCTGGAATTGGAATCGGAATTCTCCGAGAGATCCACAGTAACAACGCCCATGACAACAGAAGAAATTGCTAAAACCCGCAAAAATATGAAATGCAACAGTTGGCCGAGTTACCTACCAAGTCACGGAGTGGAATGCCTCAGTTTGTAATCGAAAGTATAGGGTTTACGCTGCCCGAATAATGACTTTTTTTTGAATTTAAGTTAAATTATAATATAACACCTAAAACTATAATGATATCCTATTAGAATCCGATATTTGAGGTATACTCGGATTTACACTTTTCCTAATATTCTTACTTTAAATGCATTTTCATGTTGTTGGCGTATTTCTCTATTCTTTCTTCTTTCAAAAATAGGAGTAGTCACAGAGCTCTCTAACGTACCATGTTTGAATAAATCAAACCAATCACTATAGTGACCACCCTCTATATTCCTTTTATATTTTTCTCCCAGCAATATTAATTCTTGTCGGCTAGCTGCCTCTCTCTCGAAACGGGAACCAGTATTTCATTTCGTTCGGCGTGAGACTGTTGTGTGGTGAAATCAAAGCCACCTTACCACAAAACAAGCAATGATATCAACACCAATGGCAGATTTGACCACAGCCAATCATATTTCAGGTTCAGACAGCAACTTTTAATTTTGAATTTCGGTTACAAATTCGTGCTTGGAGCCTGTGCAGTAACACATTATACTCGAACACCTACATACATACATATGTATGCATTGAGATTGTTTGAAAAAACAACAAAACCTTTTGTGGTTGAGCGTAACTTGCACTTGATCTCTTTATTTATTTTTTTCTTTTGCGTTTTTATGATACGACCCCGCACTGTGACAAAGTTAGTATGTCAGCGAAAAATAAGTGTTGCCTGATAAAGAGTGATTATTATTTAATTGTTGGGAAAACCAAATTCTTATCAGTCGCCTTCAGCGTCTCTTTTAAAAGACATCGCCGGGGCGAGCTTAACGTTTTCTTCGCACAAAAAATTGCTTGAATTTAGTTTTCCTAAATTCAATGAACGATGAAAGCGGAAGGTGCTATTCTAGTTGGGCTTACAATCGCTATCGCTTTGTCGACAGTCAGCGGACGTAAGTTTTTGAATCTGTCTAGTGTGTACATAACAGTGATTTTAAAATTTTGCTTTAAAAATTTCGTTAGAAAGTTCTTTTAATATTTGTGTGGGCAGATGTATCCCCCTGGGTGAATGTAAGGAAATCAACGACATATTCAGAGATCCGGTCAAACGAAGAGAACAATTAAGTTACTTACGGAGCACCCTATGTGGCGTTAAGGATAGGATTGCTTTGGTAAAAAAAAACATATTTGAAAATCTAATTTCAACCCATTCAGTCTTTTTGTAATCCTTATGTAGGTGTGTTGCAGAGATGACGAAGAAGCCAAAGAGGTAAAAGAAGTCGAGGACTTCGAAGAAGCCAAAGAAGTCAAAGAAGTCATAGAAGTGAAGGAAGTCAAAGAAGCCAAAGAGGTTAAAGTCAAAGACGTTAAAAAAGTACCCAAAGTATCCCCAGTTGAACTTCCGTTGCCCGCCCTTGGCCAATGTGGCAGGATACACAGTGTAGGCGGTGGAACGGAAACCAACTTCGACGAATTCCCATGGACAGCTTTACTGGAATACAAAAAAAGTGACTTATTTACACTAAACCAAGAATAATATTAACGAACATGTGTATCTTTAAGACAAGGTATCCATTGGGCACAAATGTGGCGGCAGTCTTATCCACAAGCGGTACGTTCTAACAGCAGCCAATTGCGTAGCATCGCACAAGCCGTTCAGAGTGCGACTAGGGGAATGGGATCTTACGACAAGCCCGGACTGCATGGTAGACTTCAAAAACATAAAGCACTGCGCTTCGCCCCATGTTGATGTGAACGTGAAAAAGGTAATAACACATCCGAATTATTCGACAAATGGACACAATGATATAGCACTAATTCGACTGAAACGTAAAGTGGAATTCACTTTCTTCATTAAACCGATCTGCCTGCCTCCTGAAACCACAAGTGCTGAGACACCCGTTGACCTTTTCACGTTAACAGGATGGGGAAAGACTACCAACAATACAACTAGTACGAAAAAACTGAAGGTTGCAATAAGCATGATTTCGAGTCAGGTCTGCCAAGCGATCTACACGCCGAAAACGGAGATTATCTCCTCGCAGATTTGTGCTGGTGGCGTGAGAGATGAGGACTCGTGCATTGGTGATACTGGAGGTCCCTTAATGGCTATCGGCATAGTTAACGAAAAACCGTACCTGTACCTTGCTGGCGTGCTTTCGTTTCGACCAACACCGTGCGGAATGGAGGGATGGCCGTGTGTGTACACAAAAGTTTCTGATTATAGAGATTGGATTTTAGAAAACATGGATTAATATCGTTTTTTAAACCTTTTTTAATGCATGCGAACTCTATTTTAAAAAGTACCAAATAAAGAGTGTAATTTTAGGAATGTTTTTAACTTATTTTTAAAACTTGCCATTGAAATAACCCGGGTACTGATAACGCTAAATCTACGTGCAGTAGCCTTTCAATTACCATTCAAGGCAATTATTTGTCATCATTTGATGACATCATTCGCTGACTTCAGTATCTACATACAAACATAATTCGGAACACGAGTAGTTGTGTTTAGCGAAAGTGTGTCGTAAACAATTGTTTAAACATTCAGCATTCTGTGGCAAGTATTCTGCTGTTAGACAATACCATAACTCGATGATGAACCAAGCTGCCGCCATAGAATTGTGTGGTCCTCTGTTTCTGGCTATTCGAGTGTGTTTTTATAAGAACAAGGCCGATTGCTGATAACCGCAGCAGGCAAACGGTTCACTGGAAATGTATAAGCGACTTACATGGAAGAATGTTTACTTGAATCTCTCAGGAAAAGGGATGCTAATACTGGCAACCACTAAAAGTGTCGAGTTTCTTTTCGAAAGTTCCTCTAGACCCTCATGTCGAAAATGGTTTTAGACAAGGCGACGCGCTGTCATGTGACTTTTTCCACATTATTCTTGAGAAGATCGTGCGTGATTCACCAGTCAGCACCAGAGGCACGATCTTCCGAAATTCGTTTAACTCCTAGCTTACGCCAACGACATTGTCCTGATTGGACGAACACAGCGAGCCGTCATTAAGGCGTTTGCTGGCATTGAAGCGGAAGCGGCTAAAATGGGTCTGATGGTTAATGAGGACAAAACGAAGTACATGCTGTCATCGAGGAAGGACGCACAACATCGACGTCTCGGATAAAGCACCACACTAGGCAGCAGAAACTTGGAGGTAGTCAAGGACTTCATCTACCTCGGCTCCGCGGTAAATAATGACAACAACACCAGTATCAAAATCAAACACAGAATCAATCGTTGTTTCTTTGGCCTCAAAAGGCAATTGAGTAATGGAGCCCTTTCTCGAAAGACTAAACTGGCTTTGTAAAACAGCTTGATCGTCCCAGTCCTCTTTTACGTCGCGGAAAGTTGTACTTTACTAAAAGCGGATTAGCAAGCCCTTAGTCTTTCCGAGAGAAAAGTTTTGGGTGCAATTTTTGGTCCTGTTGGTGTTGATGGCATCTTGCTGTTAAGCCATTCAAACACGGGGGTAGCTTACGAGGGTTGCCTTTTTTATTTCGGGATTAGAGAACAAAAACAAATATAAATCATTTTTTTTTTAAATATTCCCCATTAAGATCAAACCAATTGTCGAAGCACTTTTGCCACTCTGATTGAGGTATCTCCAAAACATGCATTCTGAACGAATTAACCGCTTCTTCGGGTGTAGAAAAACGTTGAACTCTCATTTTATTTTTTACGTCCCGAAATAAAAAGAAGCCATTCGGTGCCAAGTCAGGACTATACGGCGGATGACTCATCAAATCGATGTGCTCAAAAATGCAGTTGTTTGAGCCGATGTGTGAGAGCTCGCATTGGCTTGGTGAAGAGTGATCCGTCTTCGGCGGTTGGTTTTCCTGATTTTTTGGAAGACATCTGGCAAACAAATGGTTGTGTACCACTCAGAATTGATTGTCCATAGTCTGTAGCAGCCCAAAGGCGCTTGCGACTAAAGGATACTAGACTGTTTAAGTAATCGACAATGGACCAGCACATGGTATGAAGTCGGTACAGATAACCGCTATTCTGCTTTAACTTCACTCGAGATGTCAGCCCGGCGGACTTTCTTTCGGTTTTTCTGACATGGGGTTTGCAGTAATACAGAAGTTCTTCAAAGTGGAGTTCCGAGCTAGAAAAACTTATTTATTGTTTTAATCATAGGATAGTCATAGAATTTACATGTAGCCTTCACATTCCTCTCTGTGAGGAAGAGAATAGATAGTATATCCATCTAACTAACAAAAAATGTACATATCTATATATTCTTATATAGTAAAACGGTGTTGAAAATGGTGAAGATATATACATTATACATTATACTGAGGTTATTTAGAAATATCAAACGCAGAAAAAATAATAGAAACAAAATTCTAGACAACGATCAACAATCAGTAACTGATAATTATTATATATAGATTATATAGATATAGATATAGATATAGATTATTTCGACTTTCATCCCATAACAGAGCTTTACTTAACCGTGCATCCATTTAGTTGTAACAGATAATAAAAATTCCGTTGAACAGTATTCAATTTTGTACAACCCGGAAGTTAAGAAACGATTTTCAGGACTCCAAAGTAACTTAGGACAAGTGGTTTCATATGATGGGCTGGGAACAAATTTTGTTGTAAATAACCTTACGTGACAGTCTTATAAATTTCATGAAAATCGGCCCATCCGTACTAAACTTAAAAATCTATAGTTTTAGCAAGGTGAGCCGATTTTGGAAATTTTGCCAAAATATCGATGAAGAGGCAGATACAAATATTGTCTACTTTTGATATGCAGGCATGGTTGCGTTTGTATACATATACAGCCAGATTTTGTATATAATACGTTAACTGCTAATCTGTTCCTTTGGTGACGGAAATTCTTAGAATAAGAGACTGTCTCTTACTGAAAGCGATTTGCTTCCTATAATAGTAAAGAGAAACAGTTTGCCAGTATTTGTTATCACTATAAAAATCTAACTTTTTCAATTTCATAAGTCAGCATAGACAATATATAATATGATTGTTTGTGTCTGTGCTTAAATCATAGACACAGAGAACAGATAATTTGAAATATGAAGCTGTGGCACAGATATTCTTGCCACAAACCACATTTCAATAATGTACGAAATGGTAGCAACATCTAATAAGGCAATCAAAGCCACAAACCGAAATTATACCCGTTATTCTCTGTCATTAATGTGGCAAGCTCCTCAATACTGGTACCAAATAACTTCAAGGAAAATGTTCTCCTATAATTTTTCAAAACGCTTAAAATTAGAAGACATTGGGTTTCCTAAACGTTTAAAATAACGCGAAAATAATTTTCAAAGGATTTCGAACAGATTTGGTTTTGGAAAAGTTAGTCAAGGAAAGAAGTCAAGGAGGTTAAGTCAAGTCAAGATTAAAGACGTCGAAGATGTTTAAGACGGCAAAGAAGTTAAAAAAAATACCCAAAGCATCGAATTGTATAAAAAATTAAATTATAGGAACTACTTAAGCTGATTCCTAAGTTAACATATGCAGTGCTTAGTTTGAAAATAAGTTTTTAATATTTCCCGAAGTTGTTGAAGCGTAAAACTACTTTCGATTTCGTTACACGAAGGGTGTCATATTGACTTTTTGTAAAGATTTCGAGTGGGGACCTTTCTTTATACACACAAATACACAAAACTGTAGCAGTCTCTTATGGTAGAGAGCTCTGGTGATTGTGCTAACCTAAATTACTTATTGGATGTTACCAAAAAATTAACTTACCACAAGTTGCGATACAGTACGGAGAGGACATAGGTCTCAACCAACAATCGGCTCCACCTTGTCTGATCCTTTTCTAGCTGCTTCCAGTTTCGCATGCATAGTTGGTTGGGGTCCGTTCCCACTTGCGCCATGCACCTCAGTCGCGGCCTTCTCCTACTACCGCGTCCCTCGGGGGGGAAACCGAAGACTTTCCGAGCCGAAGAATTGGTGAACCTTATTTTAATTTTTGGAACTTAAATCTTCTGGCTATGTTCTAACGATTATCTGATAGTATTTGGCAACTGTGATACTTGTCAAAGTGAATGACGTTTTTTAAATTATTTCTTACATTATTTGGAATTTGAAGAAAGAAGAAAGTACAGGCAACAGAACTTTCGTAGTTATCAGACGAAAGCCGTGAGGTTCGAGCCTTTCAATTTTGATTGATTGTAATTTTGTCCAATTAGGTAAAAGGCTGAACTAGCAGCCAAGACATGATTAAGTGTGTAAACTATCAATTCAGGTAAATTTCAGCGACCCTTATCAAATGAAGTGACAATGTCTGTTTTTTCTGTCTGAAGATTGAGGACACGTATGACATTTACGCACCTTTTAAAGTTGCTGGTCAGTTTAATGGCCTTGCCGTAGTATTGTACCATATGCTACCTCGTTTATGTGTAAGTGGTTCGACGCAATATGTGCTAGAGTAAGTTTTCAAATTTCCTTTGGCAAGCAAGAATAGTAAATTAAGAGTTTTCCAGGAAGTATGTCAAGTATGAATTTCTTAGTATAGACTAAAGTAAATCTTATTACGATGTTTCCGTTTAATGTTTAATTCTAAAAAAGGCCATAACTGAACAAGCAGCAATTAAACTTGAGTCAGTTCATATGACAAATGGAAGGATATCTCTTTAATTGTCATATCTGCCCCTTTGGGATTTTATCTTGTCTTTATCAGAGTAGTTTAAATAAAAAAACGGCTAATATAGAACGCATTTTAAAATATGATAGCTTCAGATGGAAACTCAACAAAAAACAACATATTCGTCAATTTCTAGGCCTCATATAATAGTGTATCTAGCCAAAGAGAAGCTAAAACGCTTATACATATCCACAGCTGCAATGTTGATCCTTCTTACATGCTCTTCAGAATACGTAGGAGGGATCATGACAACTCCCAAGGTCGGTGAGGTATTACCAGTCTACATATGTACCTCGAAAAAGGTTTAACGCAAAACGATGCACTATCACAAAACTATGTAAGAATGCACAAAATCGACGTATTGGGCAGAAAATCGTCAAAGGCTTAAGATCACCGAGGTGATGAAGGGGCTATATCTTAGCTCTTGAAAAGGACAATAGCATTTCGAAATCAATTATTTATAGAGAACCTTTTTGAAAAACAAAGCCGCGTCTGTGTGACAGTTTTTTAATTGCATTTTTATTAGTAACTATCAAAATATCTTACGCACTAGACAAAAAACGCTTAAAACTAGCTTAACTAAACAATTCGATTATGACTTACTGGCCCTTCTCGGGCACTCTAAGCTAACCTAAACTTAACGCTATGTCTTTCGACGTCTCAAGTTTGTGTAACAATCTTTACATTGCAATCTTGATTTGTGACGACACGACCTGTGAGCCATTGGAGAAGATTCAGCAAGTTTCCTGGTCAAGTATTGGAATATTTCGTTTTGGTGACTTCAATTGGCATGCGATATGACACCGTTCGATATTTTTTCTAAGAACTACGCAAACCTCTGTGCTTCCGTCCATAATTCCTTAACTTTCTTCTTCATAAGGCGCTACAAACCGGCGTGGACTTGGCCACGACGACCTGATCAGCCGCATGATCTTTACCCAGCTGCCTCAAGTTTTCCCCCTCTCTGCGTTGTTCCGTCTTCACTTGTGTGCGCCATCGGTTCCCTGCGTTGTCCCACTGGGTCGAAGTTGAAGTCTTTTCGGACTGGAGCAGTGTTGTCCAGCGATTAACATGGCGTGATGCCATCTTAGGCGCTGAGTCCGTAGATGCCTGCCCAGTTACGTGGCACTGTACACCCCAGTCAGTGGTTAAAACTTCTTCTGTAAAAAACCATCAAAACCGCTAATAGGGCCAAAGAACAAGCGTAAAACTTTCTCTCGAAAAGTTCTTCTTCATCAGCTCTTGAAATTATCTAGGCTTCTGCGCTATACAGGAGGAAATGAATAAAGTCTAAAGTTATACCCGGCATATAGCATAAATTGTAGAAAAAATTGATACATAGTAAGTGTCTCAAATCTTTCCGAGACGACCAATTGAATGAGTTTATCTTTTACACTCAATGTCAATGTCCAGCCTTTATAAAGAATTAAAATACTTCTCAAAAATGTATTGTTGTATGAGCTTTGTTAAGCTTTGCATTCGAAACCTGAAAATGGATGACTTTAACTTTGATGTAAAAGAGAGCTGCAAAAACTTCATTTTATATTAGTTACAAGGCTTACGCAACACCCCGCACTCAAATTGTAAAACCGATAAAAAATTGCTATCAACAAGGAAACTTTTCACGTTAAACTAGATTCGGGTCATCATCACTCTCATCAAACATAATTCTCATGGTAATCAGAAATCGGAAAACCCCTGCCAACCACGAATATGCACCCTTCACATAACCGATTCGTGCAGGTTCAAATTAATTGCTTGGATAATGCAATCTGTTCAAATCAAGGGTCCATTGCAATCCAATTAGATCGAGAGGATAGACCGGTAGCTCAATGTCAATTTCTTCGAAAAGTGCGTTGCGATACTCAGGCTCCCTGAGCTCTTCATGGCTCTCTTCATGGCACTTGGCACCAGCTAAATGTTAAGTGTCTAGCCAAAGTATTTCCTGGAAAAGTTCACCTCACTGAAATCTGTTATTATTTATGTACGTATGCCGAAGTTGTGTGTGCAAGGCATAACCCACAGTCATTAGTATCTTTCACCCCCAGTTAAGGGAAGGAAGTCACGGCAAAATATTTTCGGGAATATTTCATGTACACAAATTCACCAAAAATCCTCACCGTAACACAAACAATTGATCCCTGTTTCCCTGTTTTATTTAGTGGTTGTGAATTGATTGCTTTCTGTGAGGCAAATGCTGAATGTATTGTATATGTGAACCTAAGACTAATTACTTAAGTTCGAAGGCTACGGAAGGTGGTGGGGTGGGGGCGAAACGCAAGGAACGAACATGAACTAGAGTTCGCATTTCCGGATTTAAGCTTAACTGCTCAGCCCTGAAGGAGTTTATCCTGTTCCGCCGGGAATTTATATGTTGCTTCAGTAGTCCTCTTCATTGTGAGGTGAACGGGTTCACGGATATTGGGAGCATACGTTGCAGAGGAATGCCTTGGATCTCTCTCTGGCCCTGTGTTTCTGGTGAGACAGTACACAACTTCATTACACTGAGGTCAGCACATAAATCAAAGTCGTGTTGAGATGGTTTTTCCATTCGGTTAGTTAGGCGGGGGAGTGCTGGGTCGGGTGGAGAGGTGGGTTTCCTTCGTGCATGTATACGTCTTGGTCTTGTTCTTAATGGATAAAGATTTATCTTATCGGTTGCTTAATGCCAACCTTGCTAGGGTTACATGTTGTGGATGCCGGAATTCCTCTAGAGCCGAACAGAAATGCGGTGGATGCGAAAAATTTCATTTCTTTCAAAGTGTTGTAGCAGGTACGTGTGTTCATTGTTTTTGGTTTGGGTTTACCTCAGTTTTGTTCTTATTCTTTTTCTCTTTTTGACAGGTGCCCCAGTTGTGGGGTAATATTGGTTTGGAGCATCCTATTTTTAAGCCGGTATATGCTTTTCGGTGATTTTGTTTTTACTCACTTCACAGGGTGTATGTTTGTGTTTTCTCGCTTGACTTCCTTCCTGTACAGCGGAACAGATAAACAATCCATTATGAGAAGCGCACGTCAGGGTACAACAGCTTGACAGCTTTAAATGAAAGGCACACGTGCACTTCAAGTATTTGATTGATAATTAAGTTGATTGTTATCCGTTTTTTCCTGCGGAATTTGATGTTGCGGGCGAAAAGGGGGAAGAATTATTGAGATGTGAGGCGGAATGCAACTGATGGTGCTTTCTCTATAACTACCATTCGCCGGAGATACGTTCGTCGTCGTCATAAAGTCCACCACACATGATATGGCGCTTGCCACAACGATTGAACAATCACTGGGTGTTATGTATGTTGAGTCCCGGCTAAAACTCATGCGATTGTAAATCTCTCGGAACTAGCATTGTGTCCATACGAAAATGTTCTCTTGCACTAATGCTTTATTAGGATAATGACTAAAAAGGATTTTGGGTTAAATTTTTTAAATTTATTCGAAGTAACACTTCAATTTTTTTTTGTCACTTGAATAAATGGCGTATTGTGTATTGTACAAATGCCACTGTCGATAGTTAACTTACACAAGCATCATGGAAAAAGCTGTATATTGTAGTACATTTAATATATTTCTCAGATGTAATCTATACAGATGATATTTGAAGCGGAATCTTAAGATATTTGGACTTTAAAAATAAAAATTATATACAGACTTAACGTCAATAACATTTGTCAGGTGGAGGCTGATTAAATGCTAACATTAATTATATTTGGTTCCACTACAGCCCACAACGGACCAGGGCCTAGCTTCTAAAATAACTACTCGTGTTGTGCGTGCTACTGTTCTCTCAAGATTAGGAGGGACCTACAGTTTTTTGTCGACTCCGAACGGCGAGATTTGACAAGCTTTCATAGGCAATTGACACTCTTTGAGTGTTGTCAGCAGCTCGAAAGAGGTGGTGCCGTGAAAAAATGCGAGGTGTCCCATCCTGGTATCGAATCTAGACCTTCTGCGTGTGGGTCGACGCGCTTACCCACTACGCCAAGTCGACTACCTTTATTCTTGAATACGGTTGCGAAATTTCCGTACTTGCAATGGTTCTGAACATTTCTTGCCCTTTAATAACATCGTTAGATACATATTTGGTTAATTGCGTTTCTACCATATTTCAAGTTTTTCTTTGCAGTTGCCATTTGATCACCTCAAATATAAA
Organism: Eristalinus sepulchralis; assembly: GCA_944738645.1. Taxonomy (NCBI): domain Eukaryota; kingdom Metazoa; phylum Arthropoda; class Insecta; order Diptera; family Syrphidae; genus Eristalinus; species Eristalinus sepulchralis. Next base: position 36,552,834 of record OX122882.1, on the reverse strand, counting down.
ATACTCATTTCACTGCATAATGTGATGAGTTGTAAGCAAATTCCTAGCTTATACAGTACATTGGTGATTAGTTTCATAATTAGAAGCAAAACCGCCATTTACGACCGATTCTCCTGTCTTATTTCAACGCAACAACTTAATGTGTTTACCATTGTGAAATCTTCAGGGTCTACTTTTTGCTTGGAGCCTATTCTGCCTTCAGTTTACGGATTCGTTCACACCAGACCTTCTTCAAAACATGAACGGTATCTCCTAGTTCTCCTCTTGAGGGCATTAAAGGCGACTGTAAGAAGCGTGTTCCTTTGAAGTTGGACGTCCCTTAACTTGTCATTCAGGGGTGTGTGTTTTCAATTGTACTCTGTCTTCACGGACTATGCAGTCTGCTTCCACTTTGCCTTGAAGTCTTTGTCAATCCACTCCTTGCGGTCAATCCGTGTTGGGGCTGTGAACGGGAACTTGATTCGGAATTTTATTAAGTGAAGCTTGTTCAGCCTATTTTCCTGACGCAGTACGCCTCAACAGGGACTCTATACTGCTCAATTACATCTTTGATAGTAAATATGCCTTCCGTGACCTCCTATTTTTGGACATCCATGGTATACTGGAAAGGGACTGAAGAAGGATATCATCAAAACACAGTTTCCCTGTTAATTAGGAAGGAGTTAGGAACAAAAACAAAAAAGTTGTAAATAGTAACTGTTTTTAGTTTACATCTCTCTTTTTTCCTAGACATAGCTGTACACCATCTTATAATAATTGTATTCTTATAGCGTTTTTAATAATGTCTATCAATATGAAGCTCAAGATGCCATCCTTCACACAAGCTATAATCGGATGCAATTAATATTTTCAAAGTTATTACATTTCAGAAGCATCTGACGACACCTTGTTACTGAACATTTTTTAACATCGTATACATTTGTGTGATGCACACCGCACACTTTTGACATTCTATGGAGTTGCTATTTTAAAAATATTGTTTTTGTATAGCTTTGTGTAAAAAAATCGAAAGGTTCGCTGAGCGAGGGCGGTCTGATAAGAAAAACGAAACCTTCGGAAAAGTGTCATTTCAGTTATATTTCTCCATATACACTTGATATGCAGCGATGCTAGAAGTTTTTTTTATACTTTATGCACCTCTCCCATATTTTGCTCAAAATTTTGAGTGACCAAATTTGCAGATTACCGTTTACAGATCAATATGTCCGCGGTGATGTCAAGGACGAAGAGCAGAGTAAAGGTTTTCACCAAGTGGCACCGTTTTTTTTTTCAAATCAGAGTCAAATCGACCCGATAATTCGGTAAAATAGAGCTCTGTGACTGTTCTGCCATTCTCCAAGTAGTCGATGTAAATCACACTTTGCCAAACCCAGCGAACGTGGCCATCCTCTCTCCGGCTGATCTGATAGTCTTTGCCTTCACGCGACGTTCGCTGTGTGAAAACCACTGTTTCGACTGTTCCTTGGCCTCTGGTGTGTTCCAGTGCATCCATGTTTCGTGGATGGTTAGGAAATAGCACAGAAACTCATTTGGATTTGGCTTAAAAAATCACCAAATACTGCTTTAGAGTGGCCTCACAGTTCCGCTAGTTGTCCTGACATAATGTGGCACCCGTCGTACCAGGACGTTACCCACGCATTTTTTTAAAATGCCTATTGCCTCAGTTATCTCACGCTCCTTCAATCAAGTTATTTTTTGAAGTTTTGTCGTTGTTTTCCATGGTAGCCATTTTCGTGGCATCTGGGCGGGGATGATCAAAAACTGACGTGTGAACACGTCTACTTAAATGAACGCCGGGTCGGAAATGGTTTGTTATATTCCGCACGGGAAATTTCGATGGTTGATTGGATGGATGGTTAGAATTGAAGGAGACCGGATCGGAAACCGCCAAAAGATAGCGGAAGCATGTAAGCAAGATGGTTTCTGAAAGAATTCATGCACATTAATTTAAATGACTGACTTAGTGAAACGTTGCTGGATCATTAAATACGAGAGTATCCGACGCTAGCGATCATAGTCGGATAGGCGGTGACCGACCGAAAAAAACGTTCAGTTCTGGATTGACGGCAAAGAAGGTTGGAATTGAAAGGGTATTGTCTTGGCGAGGCGAAACTGTCGATTCGATCCTTAAGTGTGTATAACTCAACCGTTTTGATGCCCCGGAAGAGATTGATGGATCTTGGGTGGGAAGTTTTGGTGCATTCACTATATAGTTTGGACCATGAGCCCTCTGCATATCATTTGTTACGGTCTCTGTAAAACTTACCGCTACAAATCAATTGGCAAAGTTTTTCCCTGATAAACCATAAAAGTTCTACACCGATGGTATTATGAAGTTACCCATAAAATGGCCAATATGTACTTGGTTGAAATTGATTCTGAGTAAAGGAAAGTTCATTTTTGAAAAATTAACAAAAAACCAAAAAGACTCATTTAAAATTTTACATTTGAATTGGTCTTCAAAAAAATGCACAAAAAATGAAGTCAGCGCCACAAGAGTTAATCTTGACACGCAGAGGTTGTCGTTACCAAAATTCTGGGACTAAGTACGGTTGAAGTTGTATATTCTCATTTTGCTTCACTTCGTTCCCGATACTATGTCATTACGCTTCTAATTATCTCATAATGGCACACCAATGAAGCTTGTTATCAAGTCATGCAGCTTAGCACCAAGTGTGTCACTTTGTGGGGAAAAAACACTACGTCGTCGTCAATGCCGTATTCGACTCAAACACATAGTGCCTCTAGGCAAATACGTTTTCGAGAGCTTTTCAAATCAACATCTCAAATGAAACCTCTCCCCCCCTCCCTTTTTCAGAGCACGATGCTGATGATGCTGATGCTGCCCTCCTTAAAATGCGGGATCGGGTGCCTTTATTCATATAAGAATCCATACGGTGAGCACCAGTTTGCAGTGGGAGAACTTAGCCATTTCCTCGTCAGATTAACAGCGGCGTTCATGTTTGAATGTATGTATGTATGTGTGTAGGTGTATATGCCATGTGACAGGATGGTGTGTTAGGGTATGTGAGAGCTAGCACATGTGTCACACACCGGGGGAAGATGTTTGTCTAGGAACGGGGGTGAACATTTTGTCACTTAAACACGTACATATGGAGATTTTATGTGTTCGGGTTTCCTTTTGTCTTGCATCTCATTAACTGAAAAGGATTTGAACTTTCACACAAGTGTGGAATTTACAATTACATAAGATTTCCACTTTGCAGCAATGAGGAGTGTCGGCAGCAGTTCGTCTTTGGTTCCTTATTCCAGCCCGGCACTTGCATATGCAAACCAATGTACACTCGTCTTCCTGGGAGGTGTAATAAATTCTCACTCCTACCGTCGCAGTCATTCTCGGGTTCTCAGGGTTTTCGCAGTCTTACGTCAATGCTTCATCCTCCGTCCTCGAGCTTTTCGAAGAAAACTCTCATTAAAGTTGCCTCACGGCACACTCGCTTGCTTGCGCGCCCAGCCGCCAAACAACCGCACTCTCGAGTTAAAAGTGAATATCACAACCTAAATATTTTTCAATGTCAGTTCACGAACTGTGCAAAGGTACACTCGCATGTGTGGTGTAGTGTACGTTGAGCAGCGAGGATGCTGCTTACAAGTGGGAAGGGGATGTCTGTGTGTGCCACCCTTTGCACAGCTGTAGCGTCAATTTTTGCGAAGGGATCCAGCAGATGAAAATTGAATGAAGAATGCATAATTAGGTGTTGGTTTGTGGAAGGATTGCTTGTGTAATTTTGTTTGATTTTTGTTTTCGTTCAACTCTTCAAGAGGTGAGTATGAAGAAATGCAAGTGGATTTTTCGAAAGACCTGGAAAATTTAGCAGGTGCTTAAATTATTCAAGGAGATCTGGTTAGAGGAGAAGTTGAGAATTTTCGAAACCGCAAGGGGATTGATCAAGTATGGAATGGAGGATTAGCGTTAGCTACAAAAGTTTACTAAAGTCAAAAGAATAGAATGGTATCTTTTCTTGCGAAGGGATGGTGAGTGGATATGACAGCCTTTACGTGTTATGCAAAGTTGCGTCTAGAAGGCAAGTCGAGTTAATAGAATCCTTGCAACTTATTTAAATCCTGTGGTAAAAGTTAGAGCATGATAAGTGTGGGGTGTCTGAGTCAATCAAATGCGGATGTGAGTAGGAATTGTTTTTTTTCCCTTTTCAAACATTGAATTACATTCGAAGTGCGAAGAGCTTTAAGTAGCACTGACCTGGGGGTACAAGTATGTCACCCAACATTTAAAAACAAATATTTCCGTCCTTAAACAGTGTCGATTTGGGTTTTATCCTGCGGCTCTTGCTCTCGAATTTCATATTAACTGGAATTTCTTAGCGCACATATTCCGCGAATTCCGGACTTCCTCCAACCTCAAGCCATACAAGTCGCATTAAGCGTTTTCAGTACTTCTTGCTTGAAAATATTAAAGAAGCCTATGAAATCGAATGTTGGCCTTCAACTGAGAAACTCACAGCGGTCCCCATTTAAACTAGCTGTAGTCTATTAATATTCTACTTGTCAAAACTGTTAAAACATTAAATAACCATGAATACTGTTTAAAACACATACTCGGGAGCACTGTATGAAGTTGGTGAAAGTCCTTGTCATGGCAGTGATTTAAATTTGGAAAAAGCATTTCCCATCATGACGCTCTCGAAATAAGTTAGCTTGAAATGCAATTAAATTTAAGTTTTAAGTCCAGACCCCAACCGCTTTTGGAATCCTTTGAGTTCGAGTCCACTGACACCACGACCGCTTTCCATCGAAGCAACCAACTCCGCATCTGCATCGTACCGATGGCAGAAATCGCTACACATGGATTTTTATCCCACGCAAATTGCTTGTATACTTTTTGACAGGAGGTGTGCATCCCAATACTTAGCAGCTTTGCATGTCCAGCCAACGGATGAATGCTCACGTTGGTGAATCGAAGGTGGTTTTCGGTGCTGCGGGAGGAATGGAGGGGTGAGTTTGTAGAGCTTATTCTGATGCTGGTATGGTGGCAGGGTCATGTGGATTGCATTATTTTGATGCAGTCCGGTTGAAAATGCACTCTGATTGTACTTTATGGATTAGAGCACAGTTGAAAACCCCAAAACACATGGTGTCGGGAGCTGCGTGCACACACAGCTTTTGATGTGGCTTTGCACGGCAATTCTATCTCAGTGGCTGAACTTAAGTGAAGGGGTTTTCTGGAGTGGCTACAGAAAGCCGTTGGTCAGCACTCACCAAACTGCTTTGAGGGAATCGTGAGTTGCGTCAAGCAGAAACTGGGTGTTGGCATACATACGTATGGTTTTCGCTCAATTGGTAGGCTCGAACACTTTTATTCAAACATTCATGCATACACAAATATGTATGTATACTATGACTTCTACGTTTATTTGTTATGACCGCAGAAGGAAGAGGATATAATTGTGAACTTACGAGTACGTAACGTTGTGTGTTTCCAAAATATATGTTTTTTTCTGTTTTTCACTTTTATACTATGCATTCTTCTACCATAACGAAATTCCAAGGTTTGGGTGAACTTTAAATAAAATCTTAACAGGCCGCGTTTAAGTGTTTTCAAATGTAGTTAGATATCAGTTTTGGGGAAAATTTCGAAATATAGACTAGAAATGTTAAGTCTGAACTATAAGCAGTTTCTGACAGATGTGGGACCATGAAACTATGGAAGTTCCATCATAAAATAATGCGTTATCAACTAAAGGAGAGGAAAATTAGATTGGGCATTAGGTAGTTGGAATTAGTGCTGGAACAGGCGAACTAAAGTAGCAGAGAGCAATCCGTGTGACCAGTAGGAAGTTGATGGAGAATAGAAGATCTGCAAACTGGGGAGACTGTTCTGTGGAGCTTAAAGGACACAGCTTAAAGGACACATGTTTAAGTATATTTTATTAATTATATTCTCGTCAGGGGACTGATCGCAGATTACACAAAGAATAGTGCAGTACTTTCAAAAATTTACAAATGCAAAGGATATTAAAGCTTAGATATATTTTATTTTTTACCGTTGGGTGGAAGGGCATGTACGCATAGAGAAACGTCGACGTCACTAATGTACTACAAGTCGACGTATCATGGTGCTCCCTGATAAGTTATCACTATCACTATGGCAGTGCTCAGTTATCACTATCATAAACCAATGTATGAAACGACCCCCTCTACCAATAGGGCGTTTGACTGTCTTTTTCGTTATAACAAGAGTCCTTGTTATGAGACCTCGGATCCGGATGATATTACTGTTGACGATCGTTGCCAATATCATAACAGGCATTAGTGCCTTCAGTTGCTAGCATACACCGATGACATAGATAGGTCTGACAGCAAACGAGAACAAGACAAAGTACATACAGGCTTTCATCAATGAAGGTCGCAGATTAGCGTATTCTTAAATCGTGCCTTGGTCTGTTTGAGATGCAAGTTTTGCGAGCAATTTTTAGTCTTTTTGCATTGAAAGCATTTGGCGAAGATGATTCAATGACTATTTCTTTACGCTGTATGGCGGCGTGCATAGAATCAAGTACTATGTAGAGTGTATGAACAACACACGTCCAGCCAGCAGAGTTCAGGCATTAGATTAATTGGAAAAATGAAACAAAGGAAGTTTTTGGCTTGAATGCGGACACAATTGAAACCTGGTGTGAGAATTGCAAAAAAATAAATGCGTCTCCAAATTATCTCTGTTTTCCTTTTAACTGACACCTTGAATTACCAATAAAAAGCTTCGAATGATTTCCTGATTTCTTTGAAATGTTGTATTTCAGTGCTATAGTTAATTGCATATCTGGTAAAACAGTGAGAATAGAAATAATTTCTACTGAGAAGGTGCGTCTGAGAAATATATGCACATGTAAAATTAAATCATTCCACTCTCAACATATAAGGACTTCAATAATCGTCTGCTGGAGAGATTGTCGAATCATTGTGAATTTTTCTAACAATTCTCTTGGATTCTGTGGAAATCACCTTTTAGTGAGTACTTTGCGTGTCATGAATCAAATTCCTCCTTTGAAATCTTGTTGCACTTACCTCTTTTATCCGTTTCAACGTTTTAAAATTAATAAAGCTTGGTGGTATCGATTAAGTTTCAATAACGCATACGTTACATTTTATGTTTGGCTCTTGACATTCACTCTAGTTACCGATAACTGAGTCTATAAAAATCAGATTTGAAAATTCTCCTATTCGCCTGTAATCTTAGTTAATTCATTTGCCCCTGTAGTCTAAGTACTTTCAGTTGTTGCATACTCCTTGCACTTCCGCCATTAACTGCAATAAAAATTCTATGAATAAGTTGTCCAAATCTCATTCAAATGATGCAATCTGTCTAGTAGTTTGCTAGTTGTTAATGGCAGTACAGTTCAACATCTGAAGACCTATCTCTAAGTAAAAATCACTTTATGTGGACGATTCATTTAAATGAAAATATTTGACTGCAGTAGTTTATTTGAACTAGTACTTAATAACCATGAACAGATTTTTGGTTAAAAAACAATCACGAAATATGTGCTTAATTCAATTTCTATGTACATGTATGAATTTGTGGTAGCAAGCAAAGCTATAAAGGTACGATTAAAAACATACAATTAATATTTTGCACGTTCTCACAGGCATTCGGTTAGGCAAAGCCATTTAATCGATGTACCTTATGTTTATAGAATCATCCAATATTTTTTTTTAATTTGTTTATATTTTGAAATTTATATTCTCCGATCTCACTAGGATTCAGGAAAAGTTAGAAAAGATTTCCTTCTCGCCGGTTACGTTAATATACAAAACTGCCGCCTTTTTTGTGAAGCCAATGCATTTGCAAAAAATGACAGTTTGAAGCTGATTGTGAAGTATTGGTATCATTGACAATTTGGCAATGCCAATCGAAGCGGCGATTTGACCACTTTTAACTTTTATGTTGCGGAAAATCGGAAAGTAGCAAAGTTATGTCAACAATCTGGAAACAATTTATCCGCCTGAACCAAACAACCTGTGCAATACACCTCCAATACATCCAATTGAACTATGCTGTTCATTCTCTATTAATGTTTATTCTTACGAATAACATCATAATACTTTGAAAATATCAATTTAAAGGATAAACTTGTTTTTGGCCCACCCTATAGTGTCCATCAATTAAGAGTGTTATGGGTTATTGAATATATTGATAAAGTATACAGCGTTGGCATGTGCATGAAACAGTATTTTTGATGACAGCAGAGCATCTTCTTCTCATGCTTTTCAAGAGGGCTGAAATATCTGACTGAGAAATGCTGTTCCCAGCTTCTTCAACTTTTTCAAAAAATTACAGACTTCATTTTGCAACTGTTATGAGCAATTTTACTGTCTACAAACTGCCAAAGGCTCTCAATAGGATAATGATAATAATAATCGAGTGGAGAAAATCGAAAAATAATAAATTGATGCAAAGGCAATTTGCATTAGTTTTGGTGGAGGACATTGTGATTTGTTTTGCTTGTGTATATGATTTCTTTCTTAATTTCTTCCTGTTAGATAGACACTCACTTGTATGTATTTAATTAAATACGTTTGTGGAGAGCAATCTTAAAGAACTTTGTTAGGGCCTATATAGGCTGGACAAAAAAATTAAAAAAAGGTTCGTACCATGCGTCTTGAAATTCCCTCCACAACCTCTGTTTGAAATGAGTGTTTTGAAGAGTAACCTCCCGAATAACACTACACTACAAATTATTTTTAAATTTTGAAAATGCAAATAATGCCTGCACCAAAACCAACTTAGCGTCTTAAGACCACTTCTGCTAGCACAACATTCGATAAACTGCAACTGAAAATTGATTCATCGCTTATCGCCCACACACGTTCTGCAAAAAAAAAAAAATCAAAAAAATCAGCATAACAATAATGTGCTCTCGACATCACGTGACTGAACTATCTCCTGATTTGGTTTCGAAACTAGTCCTTCGCTTCGCCCACAACAGAGTGCTGGAAGTCGTTCCTTATGCACTGATGACGATGGCGTGAGACTTCCTGACTTTCTTCCGATAACCAACCAAATCAAATCCAAGTAAAATATATTTCTTTGAAAGCAATTCAATCAGTTTGCCGCAAGTGCAAAGTTCAGAGCACGTCCGCCACATAGCGACGCATTACAGTTATGATTTCAATGGCTTATACTCCTGTTCGGTGGTAATGGCGGGATATACCTAAGCATTAGAGGACGATAGCGACAGAGTGGCACATAACATCCGATATGGCATTTCTTTTCCAGGCATGTCCTGCATACGAAATCATCGCAAATACGATGTACGAGCACGTGTGTGAGTGTGTCTGTACGTATAAATACGAACATTATCGAAGAAAGGACAATGACACACAAAATCCTGCTTTAGACGACCGACGCACGGCTAAGTGTGAACTTTCTCAATACGGACAGGGGGAATGTTGGCGTAAATATGCTTAAATTTTCCTAGACGTCCTTAGCAGCGATGTGTTGATTCGCATATGAGCAGTAAGAAATTTATGCGATTCAAGTATGTATATGCAAATTGTACGGTAGGCGATATTGCTCCCAGCAGTATAGGCCATTCAATTGTTGGACAGTATTTCTTATCATACTCAGAGTGCATGGCTACCATTATTATTTTTCATCGTTTCTACATACATTTTTTTTTTTTTTTTTTAAATGCATTTTTTTATTATTAATTCATTATTACTTAAATGCTAGACAAAAATACTTAAATCTAGCTTAATAATATAATTCATTGATCTTAATTCTAACCTACTGACTCTTCGCGAGTACTCTAAGCTAATCCTGTTTAGTTTTCTTTTTGCCTTTCGGCCTCTTGTATTTTTAATTCTTTGCTTAAAAACTAGTTACACATTTTTTTTTTTAAATCCTTCAAGAAAAATTGTTTCTACATACATACATATGTATGTGTGTTCACGTATGAATACCACTCTGGCTTGTGGTTATCCATTTCTGGCAATTTCCCGCTTATTATCTGAATAAGGGAATACGAACTTCGTCATCCCAATCAATAAGGATATGTGCGGCTTCCTGTCCGGAGGTGTGGGTGGTATGGGAATAGTGGCTGCGGAAGGATGAAAAGTGGTAAGAAAACACATCGTTTTCGCATTTCTTTTACTGTGAAACGCTCAACTTACTCAGTTATTTCTTCCGTCTCGGTTTTATCCTGTTTTTTGTGTGCCGCTCGCTGTTCGTTTCGTGTAATCGATTCACTGATTATGAATTGTGGAAGTTGATGCGATTAATATGCATGTATGTAGAATAAAAATCACTCTAGGCATGCGGATGTGTGGGAATAGCCGTAGATATCAGAAATGCTGAATTTATGCTCCAACGTGATAATACTGATATGAGGGCAGTCAAGATTTGCTCCGTATCCGAAACGCGCAAGGTTTGAACGCTTTAAAAGGTAGAAATCTAGAATCCATTCAAGCGGTAGTCAAGTGTGTGAAAAAACGATTTTGTTGCCAGGATTTAAAAAAAAAGAAAACAAGACAAACAATCACATATAAACTAATTTATTTATTTTTAAGAAAACAAGTGTAGTCGAATTTTCAAACGTGGAACAATATTTTAAAACGCCACTGTTGTGTAACGATTCAGACAATTTTTTGTATGAAGTATCGTACCATCCGATCGAATGATTTTCCCGAAAAGTCTCCACTGAATAGATAAATAGTAACTGATTGTGAAAGAAAAGACATTAGTAAAAGTGACACCAGTGAGAAAGGACGTGTTTTTCTTTATATAGGGTCAACGAGTTTTCCCTACACAAGGAAAATTAAGTTTCTCTACGAACGAAGGCGAAGCGTTGTCTATGTCTAGGTGTGCCGGCGTTTCAAATGAGTAGCACAACGTAAAAAGACAAACGCCCACAAGGGACGAGGGCCTAGCTTTTTCAACAACTACTCGTGTTGTGTGTACTACTGTTCTCTCACGAGTATGACCTGCAGTTTTTTGCCGACTCACAACGGCGAGATTTGAGAAGCTTTTCATAGACAATTGATACTCTTTGAGTGATTTCATGAACTCGAAAGAGGGGGCGCCGTGAAAAAATGCGAGGTGTCCCGTCCGGGGATCGAACCTAGATATTCTGCGTGTCGGTCGACGCACTTACTCACTACGCCACGGCGACCACGTACAAAAAAAAAAATAAAAAATAAAAGGGTACATAATAAAGATGGTAAAAAGGATAGCGCCAAGTGACCGAAATTTAACGAAAGACGTTTTCATTTGGAAAAGTAAACAAAAAGTGTTTTAATTTGAGGGGCATTTCAGATCAAAAAACTGCATTTGAAGCTGGGTTTCGAAGAGCCCAAATTGTTGATTCGAAATCATCCGATCCTTGTTGCCCGAAATGTTTGTACATATAGTTATACATTTTATCTCTTAATACCAACTCTCTTCCCTCATCTATGACTTTCGAAGCTCTCACTTTCTTCCATCCAAGGATGAGAGTCAAGATCAGTTTACTCAGTCTCAATGTGGTCGCTTAACTTTGTTGAAAATATGAAGTCTTTGTAAACTACAGTAAATGGTGTCTTTCATTTAGGAACTGTCATAATTATATCGTAGCTGCCATAGGGTTGATCTTTAGAACCTCCACCATCTCCTGACAACTTCCGAGGCGATCATACTTCATCAATTCCAAATTTCATCGACTTTTCAGTGGTCGGTCTTTCAGTGAGGGGTGCATTTCTCGTATCGAAATTTCCGGAACGGAATCGAATCATCCACTCCTAGGTCCAGCATACACTCACAACATTTTCACCAGAAACTGTACAAGGTTAATGGCATGGTTTGCTGCGTTTACCCTTTTTTTTAGCAAAATAGTATCAAATGGCACATTTTTTTAGATATGAGAAATGACAAGTCTTAGGCTACAGACCAGGATCGACTTCGGACATCGACCTACACACTTGTCTCTCTAGCTAGTATGAAAGTTCTCTCGCACCAATTTCGCACTGAAAGTTGTTTAAGGTCCAGGTCTCCATATGTGTGTGTGCCATCTTAGGGCATCTGTTGCGGAGCCCCAATGGCGCTTTAGGCTGGAGTTGTGTTTTTCTTACACTAAATATGGCCTGACCGTCCTAAGTATTGCACCCGCTGACAATTAAGTAAGAGCCGTACAGTCTCTGGGCTTCATGATAAAATCTTCTCCTGGGACTATTAACTCAAAACAGGATCAAAAATTTCACTCAGTATTTTCTTGGAAACACCAATAACATCCAGATTTCTGCAGGACGGACAGAACAGAAATTTGTTTTCCAGAGAAGGCGCTATGCCCAAACAACACTGAGTGAGCCACTGAAATAAGAAAAAAAAAACAATAGGACACATACAAGGTGTTCCAACCATTATATACGATATTTGTGGTGAGTCACGCCTTAGAGTCAAGTTTTTTTTTTTTTAAACTTAATTTGACATTTACTTGCTTCAGTGTTTGTCAAATTCAATCATAAACAGGTAGATAATTGAGCAGCGTGATAAGATCGATGCATTTCGTGCAACTCGTGAATTTTTTGGTCGACTAAATGTGTCCACACTGGACGGTACTAAAAGCGGATGAAGAAGCCGTCAGCCTTTTCGAGAGAAAAGTTTTGCTTGCGATTTTTGGTCCTGTTTGCGTTGATGGCATCTGGAAAAGAAAATTCAACGACGAACTCTATGGACTGTACAGCGACATGCACCTAGTGAAGCGTCTTTGGATATAACTCTTAAGATGGCTAGGCCATGTTAAGTGTATGGACACCACTGCTCCGGCCCGAAAAGTTTTCGAATCTGAGCCATTGGGACAACACAACAGAGGACGGCCTATGCTAAGGTGGCGCACACAAGTCTAGAAGGCCGTCAACCAACTTGGAGTACGCAACTGGAGGCAGCTAGTGAAAGATCGTTCTGGCTGGAGAGGCATGTTGGTTGAGGCCCAATTCCACCCCGGACTGTAGCGCCACTAAAAGAAGAAGAAGAAATGTGTCCACGATTGGAAGAATTGTGCTTACATTCTAGCAGAAAATGTGACAATATCTGTGCATACTCTACGGAAAACATTGTTGTTGGTCGCGATAGTGTAGCAGAAGAGCCGTCAACCTCGTGGGCTTGTGATCGGAAATTGAGAATTTGGACCTGGACGATGTTTTTTAAAATAGGATGGTTCTACTCGTCACGAAGCCAACAAAACTCCTTTGCTTGAGAAATTTTATGGTCTTGTTATCTCACGTCATGGGGTTGTTAATTGGCAGCCACAATCGTTAACGACATTGAACCTAAATTATTTCCCAGAGTCCTTGAAAATATGGACCACTGGATAGATGTACATATGCCAACAAAGCCGTTCTGTTGAAACTACAATACATGACAGTAGCTTTTCCAAGTATGTTTTAAAGGGCGATTCGCATCATCTACTGTTAAAGCATAAAATGAAATACGCCTCAAAAGTATCTTTGTCACAACAGACTTATTTTTGATTACACAATTTGCTTGCTCATTTAAATTTGTTTCAGCTCCCGAAAGCTGCAGAATTTTCACCATCGAATGTGTGTGAATTTCCCGGAAATATGAAATAATCCTGAATAATATCTCTAACAAGAGCTCACATAAAATATAGTGCTATCATCCATAAATATATACGCTCTTAAACAACTCAGTCACACACACATTCATCTTCCTAAACTCACCCATACGAACAATCATTAGACTTCAAATCTACTGGAATGTCATAATTACGAAATCCTCATAGCAAACAAACAGGACATTAACAAGGCAAATAAATACCGACGACACTCAACATGATAATCGCGTCAATCTCTTCCTATAGGAACAGCTATGCAGGTGTATACGAGTTTTGCTTTAAATTAATAAGCCCATCAGCTTAACAACGATTTGCCATTTGGCCAAACTATATCCTTCATAGTCAAATGTCAGGACGGAGCACAAGCTTCCGTTCGATATGTAGGTAGGTGCACAGGGCAAAGTCATGATTCCACAGTGCGGAGATGAAGAGGGCCATCGTAAGCAAACAAACGCATCAGCAAACATGACTATGGTAGTGCTTGACATTGCTCATACAACAAGAACTTTGCATGCTAATAAATCTAATGAAGTTATCCCTGCTAATGACTACTTAAGTGCACTGCCATCGCTGCCGTCAGTGCTGTCAGTACGTAAGGGCACACAAAAAAACACGCACACACTTACCTCTGAATAATAGTGTTCTACACCCAGGCCACTTACGCGCCTCGGCTGAGGACCTATCCAGGCGGTAATTGCCTCCAAAAATGATTGATACTCTTGTTTGGATTATGTGCTAATATGCAGTAATGCGCAGTGAGAGTAGGAAATTAATGTATAATAACAAATAATTGCGGGTACTGAGCCGTCTAACAGTGCTTAGCTGGTCGAATGGGTAATCAGACATATGACGAGAACACGTATAGTTTACCCCACAATCAAGGTTATAGCTTCTGTATTTATCACTCGTATTTTGAATTTGTATGCTGTCTCTGAGGGAGGAGAGTTGAGTTTAAAAAATGTTACTTATTCTTCCTTCCCGCTGGTTTTTATCATCACTCCGATGTTGGCGATAAAGACTGTCCCGATGACTTAATTTTCAAAGCTCTCCTTCTATAGAGTTCTTGACAACCAGACACATACGAGTAGTTACTAAATTGTCAAGAAAAAACTTCGCTACTTTTACCGTTTGAAAGTGTAGTCGCTTTCAGTTTTGAGAGACAAAATTTTACTCATGACATGACCTTAATCCCTTTTGAGTCATAAACTGGTGTGAGTCAAATTCGTCATTATTCTGGGATTTCGTTTCAATAGCTTCGATTCAAGCATTTCACGAACGAGTGTATTCCACACGAACTACATTTTTGCTAAAAAATATCATGTATAGTTCATATTTAGTTCATAGTTGAATTGTCTCTTACTGATTGTCAAAGCAAGGGCTTGTAGATCCAGTTTTGCCAACCCTAAGTAAATAATTATTGAAAGACACAACAGCCCACAAGAGACCAGGGCCTCGCTTCTGCAACAACTACTCGTGTTGTGCCTGCTACTATTCTTTCACGAGAAGGAGGGACCTACAGTTTTTTGCCGACTCCGAACGGCGAAATTTGAGAAGCTTTTCATTGACAATTGGTACTCTTTGAGTGAGGTAGTGCCGTGAAAAAAATGCGAGGTGTCCCGTCATAAAATCGAACCAAGACCTTCTGCGTGTGGTTTGACGCACTTACGGTGCGCACAAGCGGATAAGTAACTGCGGATTTTAATTAAATAAAAGACAACTTTTGCATGGAACGAAATAACTATATTTTGTAATGCATTGCCCATTTTGAGCAATGACCTTTTGCCATCTTTCAAGCAGCATTATAATTTCACGTTCGTAAAACTTCGGGTTTTTATCAGTAAGAAACTGAACCAGGTACGATCATCATCACTATTGATTTTTCACTTACCACTTAAGGAATTTTGCAAAGACCGAAATAAAAAGGAATCAGATGTTGCAAGGTGGACTATATGGTGGATATGGCAAAACCATCCCTTGCAAGCTCCAATAATTTTTGCGGAGTGACCAAAGATGTGTGTGGCCTTGCATTGTCATGATGGAATACAACACCTTTTCAATTTGCCAATACAGGCCGCGTGTCTTCAACTGCATTTTTCGATTTTGTTAGTTGTTCATTGTAGAAATCTGAATTGATCGTTCGGTTGGGTGGTAAAAGTTCAAAACAAACAATTCCTTTGTAATCCCACCAAACTGATAACATAATTTTCTTTTTATGAATATCAGCTACTGATGTTGTTTGAACTGGTTCACCTGACTTCCTCCACTATCTTCCGATTGACATTGTTGTAAGCAACCCATTTTTCACCACCAGTTATCAATCGCGTTGGTTCATTTTCATTACGTTTCTTCAACAGACCGCAGATGTTTACACCTTGTGTTAAATGACAGTTGATGAGTTTTCATACATAGCGAAATTGTTGTATGCGATTTTAAATGCATGTCGTGGTGTAGTGGGTAATTGCGTCGACTCACACACCAAAGGGCTAGGTTCAATTCCTGGTCCAACTCTTTCGGTTGCTCACAAATCAAAGACGAAAAATTATCTATGAAATAGCTTCTCAAATCTCCACATTTGGAGTCGGCAAAAAACTGTAGGTCCCTTCTAATCAGTTCTGGTCTCTTGTGGGCTGTTGTGTTACTCAATTATTAAATTCTTATTACATATGTGATATATGAAGCTTCTCTGCAATATCACGATCCGAATCGATTATTGGTTTTCATCAACTTCAACTGCACGACCAGACCGTTTATCATCATTGAGTGAAAAATCACCAGAAGGAAATTTTGACACGGCCGTTCTTTTAAAACTTCGTCACCATAAACAGCACATAACTTTTTGTGAGCTTGCGATGCATTTTTTTCCTTTCCAGAAATAAAAAAGAAAAATATTACGAAAATGTTCGTTTTGATATTCCAGACACTAAGCAAAAATTAACACAACCGCTCAAACAATTGTTTTTTTTTTCTGATTGACAGTTGAAGTACCAACTATCAAATAACAAAATGTGTTTGATATTGCGGTTACTTCAGCAAACCTAAAAATACAACCAAAGTAATCTATGAGTGAGATCGGCAATTAATTAGTTGTCAACCCAATATCATCTCGTCACCCAATTGGTGTCCACTTAAGCACAAAGCAACAGAAACTGCATTTTGACATTTCCTTTTTTCTCCCTATTCGTATTTACTTCAAAGGCTTGCTTTAGCTGAGTCCTTCAATACGTTGAGATACTAGACCAGTGAGCCAGTGTTTGTATGCTGGTCTCCACATAGATATAGGTAATGCTAAGAAGGCCTTTGCTATGGCAAGGGGACTGTTTTACAGCAGTCAGCTTGACACCAGGGTGAACGTGATCTGCTAGATGGCCCTTATCCAGCCAATCAAGGTGTATGACTGTCCTACTTGGTTCCCAGATTGAAAATATGAGGAAGTGTCTTCGGGCTTGCCTCCATTTCTATCTGAAACCTGAATTCCAGTACAAGAACGAGGTTCTCTACAACCAGGCAAACCTGTTCAGAATAAATAGTTTTATTGTAAAGTTAATTCTGAGTCGCATTGATCGAGGCATAAATTCAACCATCAATCTGATCCTAGGGACTTAAGACCGTGACATAATTTATCATGAAAGTGTGTGAATCCATTTGAAGCTTTTCTGTCCTATCATCTTCCATGATGGACGCTGAGCGACTGAAAAGGAACTCTAATACGAGCCATATGTCGCTTGAGGGCACGAGGATAGAGCAACGAATGGCTTTTTTGCTGGTGGTACATCAAAACAGAATTAACATGTACTTAAATTTTCTTCGTTCAGTGCTTGTGTTCCCGTGAATTTCCATCTACTCGCAGATAGTTTTGCTTCTATTTTAAAAATGCTCAAATTACGAAAATGTTTAAGTTTTACTTAACCTCCAGGGACGAAACGGAATCCTTTCAGAGATGCACGTGTGTCGCCAAATAAACTGCATACTAAGCGAGAGCTGGACAAATTTTCGAATGTAATATTCATATGAAAGAAATGGTACTCTCCTTCAAGGTACACATCGGACTCTTGTGCAGTTTCAGGAGTAAAGACCATCAAAACATAACTTAAAGTAAAATTAATAATTTTGTGAAATATTTTCTTACGACTTTGCTGTATTCGAATTAAAGAAGAAAAAACCGAGTCATCAGAACTCAACCGGATAATGCAAAAATGTATATACTTCACATGGCCAAACTCATTCTACACGCAAGCACATATGCAAATTCTGCAGAGGTCCTTTCAATTTTATTTATCATAAATTTGTTGCTGTACACTCGCAACTCGGTTGTACTGGTCTTCGAGCCACCCTCTTCTGCCAACGGCAACAACGTCAACAACGGTGTCTAAGTCCCAAACTCAAAAGTTTACAACCTCATTTTATTTTTTAATGCTGATGCCGCACAATATTTTATAACACGATACACTGTGCAGGATTAAAGGATATGCCAACAAAAGCACAAATTCTTGCAGCAGTACACGAACAAAAAATATATGTTTGTGTATTATTAGAAATTCGTGTATGATAACCAAGAAGTTTTTGTGGTTTTTTTTGTCTGTTAACCTCCCCTATACGTCTACGATCTGTCCATCCACAGTCCTCACGAGTCATTTCTGCTCTCTCCCCGCACCCCACTCCAAAACCATAAAGTCAAATTCACTTCTACCCGTCCGACAGCTGTTCATACGTACAATTTGCAGTTTTTTTTTTGTGGCCGTTTGGGGGCGGTTTTTATCGAGCTTTAATAGCAGCTTTAATAAGTTAAACTCAAGTTAACAGATAAGTTAAACTCTTTCCACTGCGTTTGTTCTGCAAACGTGTGATGTACCCAGTAAACTATAAATGTTCTACCTTTGCTGCGAGGGTGTTTTTGCAAATACTTTAATGACCGCAATACATATTTACGTTTAAGCAATGGTTTGGGGGTATGTTTTCTCTTTGCAAACTGGAATTCAACGTGAGATTTGATTTTAAATGCGCTTTTTGTT
This sequence comes from Eristalinus sepulchralis, assembly GCA_944738645.1. Taxonomy (NCBI): domain Eukaryota; kingdom Metazoa; phylum Arthropoda; class Insecta; order Diptera; family Syrphidae; genus Eristalinus; species Eristalinus sepulchralis. Next base: position 36,534,239 of record OX122882.1, on the reverse strand, counting down.
ACGGATTAGGCGTGACTCCTATCAATCTGCTTTGCAAGTCTTGCACAGTATCATTTGGCAAATTATAATTAAGAGCCTAACACCACACCAGCGTCTGCGAATTGTTTAGCCTTATTAACGAAATTCCGCGTTTAGCTTCCCGGAAATGTTTTCTGTGCAATTCAAGGAACTGCGCATAGGCGACCTACTGAAACGACTATTGCCAATACCATTTACAAATTCGAGTCCCGGCTTACAATCGTGAATGATACTCGACCTGTTAGAACACATCCAGCACAGAGTAAATCTATAGCGGCAGTTGTGGATGTACCCGAAGAACGTGCAGAATAGATTTGTCATTGTCCTCAGTAGATTGGCCATAATAACAGACTTCTGCTTCCTGAAGTTCAAGAATTTGGTCTCAGTGGGCTATGATGCTGCGGGACATGAACTTTTAACAAATCATTTTGGTGAACTCTTAAATAGAGACTGAAGTCGAACAAAGCTGCTAGACCTTGTGGAGTGTCCGCAAAACTTTTTAAAGAAGTGGGAGATGACCTGGTGAGCACATGCACCAGCTCACCTGTAAGATATGGTCGAAGGAAAGATGGTGGAATCTCTGCGTCATCTGCCCGGCCCACAAGAAATAAGACCCCTTCGACTGCGCCAACCATTAAGGGACAAGTCTCCTTAACATCGCGTACAAGATTCTTTCTACCATATTATGTGAACGTTCGAAACCGTTCGTCAACAGCCTGATAGGTCCATATCAGTGTGGTTTCAGGACAGGGAAGACCGCCAACGGCTACCGCAGATCCTAGAAAAGACCCAATAAGTGCAAATCAACACGCACCACCTCGTCGTCATCGATTTTAAGGTCGTATATGACAGGGTGCATAGAGACGAGCCATGCATACAGTGCCCTGTCTAATTTTGGCATTCCTATCAAACTCGTCAGATTGTGAATGATGATAATGGAGAATTCTCGCTTCTCCGCCAAGTTCGGTAACGAACACACCGAGACCTTCAATGCCAAAAAAGGTTTTAGACATGGCGACGCGCTCTCATGTGGCATGAATGCTCACAAGTCAACACCAGAGGCACGATTTTCCGAACGTCCGTTCAACTGCTAACTTACGCCGACGACATTGACGTGATTGGACGAGCGACACAGCGAGCCGTCAATGACGCGTTTGCGGCATTGAAGCGGAAGCGGCTTAAATAGGTCTGGTGGTTAATGAGGACAAAACGAAGTGCGTGGTGTAATCAAGGAAGGACGCACAATATAGACGTCTCCGACAGAGCGTACCACTAGGCAGCAGAAACTTCGAGGTAGTCAAGGACTTCGTCTACCTCGGCTCCGCAGTAAATAGGGACCACAAGCTACGATCCCATAAGCGAACTCCTCATGACATTAAGGCTTGATTCGGAAATATCAGAGGAGAAGAATGACAGCAGCAGGGATGAGTTCTATGATCTCCTTGAATAAACATTGAAAGAACAGCTATTACACCAAGATCTATCTTGATGAGATTTCAACGCTTAGCTTTGAAAGATTTCAACGCTTAGCTGTGAAAGAAGGATATATTTGCTGGTGTCATCGAAAAGCACAGCCTGCACTACACCGCTTCCGGAAACGGACTCAGGCTGTTGGACTTCGCCGCAGGCCGGAAACTCTCTGTGAGTAGTATGCGGTTCCCACATCTCTACATCCATAAAGAAACCTGACAATCCCCTGATCAATCAACCGTCAATTAGAATGATCATGTTGCGATCGAAATCAGACATTCCTTTACCGTTCTCTATGTCAGAACATTCCTAGGCGCCAGCATCGACTTGGACCATTGCCTTGTTGTAGCCAAGGTAAGAAACCAGATACAGAGAGAGCAGCGGAGTCGAGATAAGCCAAAACGGCCTTCTCTCGTATCTTTCTGAGCTTACATTGAACACATTTTTTTTGGTAGTCCTTGAGGGGTGTTTCACTTCTTTTTAAAGCAAACCCACTTCACATAGCATATTTTTTGAGATATTTTACTCATATTTCAATAAGTATAGGTTTCGACACGAGAAATGAATGTGTCAACACGGGCCCTGCAAAAGTTAAACATTTCCTATACACTTAAAATAGGAACGGTGTGAATTGTTAGGGTGAAAATGTCGGTTTTATCCTTTATTGTTCTCATTTGATGCTGATCGTTGCAGTGGTTTAATTCTTCGTTAATGAAAAATTGTTCTCTGAATGCAAATTATATGAAATTGCTTCTTTCGGTCAATCAATGTAAATTGGACATCATGATTGCAGTTGAATTGCATATTTTGGAAACTATTTTCATCAACGATTCTTGATAAGTATATATTTCACTGAGAGTGGTACTGCCTACCTTCATTTGGTGAAATTCTGGATCTAATTAAAATATTCTCGGTATTCGACTCTGAGAGTATCGAACATTATGAAAGGAGTGGACAAGCCTGTTGTTGCGACACGGAGGGAATTCAGTTCAAAATGTAGCCTTCCATGTCTTCTTTCAAAGTAATTTGACACAGTCAGAATATCAAAAATCTTCGGAGACACAAAAAAAGAGAAGTTACAATAAAATTACTGTTGCTATATTGACTGGAGTCGTCGGGAGTCGTTTTCTGAGCCGGCATGAGATTGCTGTCTGCGCTATGACTGCCAGGTTTGCTAACTGTGTTGTGTTTAAGCGCAATACGAAAAAAGTTTTAAGGTCGATTCTTGACCATCGTCGAAACGTGGATCTAAATCAGGAACCAAACAACAGCCGCAACAGTGGGTCTCAGCGTGCTCCGAAGAGGGCGAATGTCCTTTTGCTCAATATGTAATGGCATCATATTACTAGTATTCATAAGTCATGTTCTACATCAGCTACCTGAGAAAAAAATTGAACCATCTGGAACGCTTAAACTTTTCACATTCTCTGAGCTCAAAGTGTTTTCAGTTTTTACCATCTGCTAACGATTGGCTGCTATCTCTGATTAATATAACCCACTAAATAGCGTCAAAAAAGGATTTTCAGTAGATCTTCCCATATTGAGAGTTACTCAAGAAGTTAATTTTGTCCAAGTAAGATAACATTCGTGCTTTCATGCATTTTGTACAAACTTTGGAAAAAACAGGTACGATGGAGATACGACGATAACTATTACGAAAAGTTGTTTCACCTTTTTTGTGCACTGGAATACAATAGCTACTTTAAGTGCCTTAGGGAAAAACGCCTATTTACTGGATATCATATCAATTGATATGGAACTTGATTTTTTTTAGTGACCTGATAGTAGTATAAAACTTCAAAAGCGGTAACATTTTTACAGAAGAAACTCAGTGGTCTGTCATCAACAATATCATGCGAACAATAACAGTGGCTTTTAACAAAATTAGCGAAATGATAAACTACCACACATTAGAAAAATTTCATCATCAGGTTTTTCTTATTAAGCAAGAAAAGCTTTCCATAAATTTCATTCTATAGTATTGTTCTTTAGAACGTGAAACTTCAGCTTTTAATTTTTTCATATCTCTCTGTAACCGCGAGCGAGCTATACAGTACCTAGTTTTGGTATTGCTACCAAACTCGTCAGATTGTGTAGGATGACGATGGAAACTCTCATTGCTCCGTCTAGGTCGGTAATAAACTCGCCGAGACCTTCAATGTCAAAAAAGGTTTTAGACAAGGCGACGCACTGTCATGTGACTTCTTTAACATAATCTTTGAGAAGATCGTGCATAACTCACAAGTCGACACCACAGGCACGACGTTTCAAAAGTCCGTTCAACAGCTAGTTTACGCCGACGAAATTGACATGATTAGATGAATACAGCGAGCCGTCAATGAGGCGTTTGCTGGCATTGAAGTGGAAGTGTCCAAAACGGGTCTGGTGGTTAAAGAAGACAAAACGAAGTACATGCTGTCATTAAAGAAGTTCACACAACATGAAGGTTTCGGACAGAGCATCACACTAGGCAGCAGAAACTTCGAGGTAGTCAAGGACTTCCTCTACCTCGGCTCCGCGGTAAATAGGGACAACAACACAGGTACCAAAATCAAACGCAGAATCACTCTTGCCAGTCGCTGTTTCTTTGGGCTCAAGGAGCAATTAAGTAAGAAAGCCCCCTCTCTCCTAAGACTAAACCTGCTTTATAAAACAACTTGATCATCCCAGTCCTCGTTTACGAACCAGAAACTTGGACTTTACTAAAAGCGGATGAGGAAGCCCTTAGTCTTTTCAAGAGAAGTTTTGTGTGCGATTTTTGATCCTGTTTACGTTGATGGCATCTAGAGAAGAAGATTTAACGACGAACTCTATGGACTGTACAGCGACATGCACCTAGTCAAGCGTGCATATCAACACTTTAGACCATGTAAAGTGTATGGACACCACTGCTCCGGCCCGAAAAGTCTTTGAATCTGAGCCATTGGAGCAACACAACAGAGGACGGCCTAGGCTAAGGTGGTGCACACAATTGGTAAAGGACCTCAACCAGTTTGGAGCGCGCAACTGGAAGCAGCTAGCGAAAGATCGTGCTGGCTGGAGAGGCATGTTGGTTGAGGTCCAGGTCCACCCTAATTGTAGCGCCACAAGAAGAAGAAGAAGAAAATTTTTGAATTATACGTTGGGGCGAGAAAGCGCCATAAAATAAATTTGGATCATTTTCTCTTTAAATATGTCAATCCTCAAGTCTTAAGGAATGAGCCAGCTACGATTGATTCTTTGGGAGCCGACATTGCTTGTGTTTTGCGACCTACTGAATGGACCACCGTAGACGTAATCGCGGTCAAAATTAACACGTCAAAACAAAGCCCCCACCGTTCGAACAGAATGCAGATTCTATCCACTTACGCTTAATTTTATTTCTTAAGAGCCTATGAATGGAGCGTCTTAAGAATGAAGTTAGTTTTGATGCCTAAATAAGCATTTTTCGTAGAACTAAAATTTGAGACCACGAACAGAAAAAAATAAATCAAGAAAAAAAGCAATATCGTTAAGATCTGAGCCGAGATTAAGTAAAAGAGAAATTTAAACTATTTTTTCCTATATTTATTGTAAACTGAGGAACATTTTATTCTCATGCATTAATCATTAATTGTTAAGGATGTTAACCCCTGCTCTGGACAAGCAAACTGGTTCTTATTGTGCCTTGTCGCTATTTTCAGCTGAATTCAGTGCTTTTCTATAGATTTTTCCTTAATAAAATTTGAGTGCTTTGTCGCAGACTTGAATTTTACTGTCAGGATGTAGCATATGAGTTTTTCTTATATATACGTATATCATACGACATCCATAAGAAACAATGACAATTTGCATTCAATTAAACCAAATAAAATATTTATCGAAAACCAAAGACTAATACGAACATTTATTATTTATATTTCTCGTAGTATCATCATTGCAAAGAATATTGCGAACGCTTTAAATTTACTCACACTTTGCAATTTCAGTCACTTTCGTATACTAAACTTTTAATCCAGCTGTCATCTTTCATCTTCAGACAAGTGAAATCCCAAAATGATTTGCGAACATCTTACATGTTGGGAACACATACAGATGTACATGCAACTGAAAAGTTGACTAACAACACTGAAAGTTGCTCCAATTAAAATCGTTTGCGGTTTGTGAGGAAGCTTACAAATTTCGCCCTTGTCACAGAGCGCCACAAACAACCGAAGAGATGTTTCTGGGGAATTAAAAGCATTACTTAGCAGCTCAACGGAATTATCATTGTCACAAAACAGGATGGCAAAATGCAAAGAACGCTTTTAACTAGTAAAGAGCCAGTGTATGAGAAGTCCTAGTTCTCGAACAATGTGGCGTTGTCGGCCACAGACATAATTTTGTCGTCAATTGCCAAAGAAGAACACAGATGACGAAATTGCTCATTTTGTCACTCAAAGCAGCCAAAAATTAACTTAAAAAAATTAAAGCCGTGTCTCGATTTAGTGATTAAGTCATGTGAAGCAGAGATAAAATACATATGAATTTATAAGCGTTAGTGTACACACATGTGTAAATGTGCAGACCATGAAGTTTGCCACTTAATTTTGAGTTAGCCTACAGCGCCCGTGTAGACTGCTCAAATGTATATGAAAAACACATTTTAATATTTACTATTTTACAAAGTACTATGACAGTTTTCGAAAACTACCTTTGTTATGATATCAGAGAGCAAACTGCGTAATCCCTGTAAAAAAATTAAATCTGTTTAAAAAACAGGGCTGGTAGCGGAGAAAATGATCTGGTTGAGATAACATGTTGCTTCCACTTTTATGAAAAATTTGATAATTAAGTAAAATGATCGTAAGTGAAACAAGCTTTAGTCTAAGAAGAATTAAAATACACCAATTTAGGGCTGTACAGCCACATGCGCCTAGTCAATCGTCTTCGGATACAACGCTTAAGATGGCTAGGCCCGAAAAGTCTTCGAATCTGAACCATTGGGACAACGAGAAGGACCTCAACCAACTTGGAGTGCGCAACTGTGATGACTGGAGAGACATGTTGGTTGAGGTCCAGGTCCAACCCGGACAGTAGCCCGCAAGAAGAAGAAGAATGTAGGGATCCTTGAATGCTGGAAACGCTGACAAATCGATTAAGTGCTTACTCATGCATGAATCGATAAGTAAACCAGGAAAAAAAGATCCTTGTACAAGTGTTCTGGCTAAGAGGTTCTCAGAGGAAAAGTCAATTAGAGGCTACGATTCGTTCAACAGAGCCAAAGATATGGTGCCATACTTTCATTTATGTGCTGCAATTTGGAATAAAATTGACCCCTGCCAGCTAACATATAATCTCTTTTTCTGCAAATATTTGTTTGTTCTAAGAGTTATAAGAGAAGTAATGGATGAGTGCATCGACTCTGAAGGAGTTGGACTTGATGTTTGAATTTCTTCACGGCCATACCTCTTTAGGGTTGCTGACAACACTCGAAGGTTATTTATCTTTTGTAAAATATTAAAAATTTCGCTGTTGGAGTCAGCAGTAAAGTGAAGTTTGCCACTTATAATAAAAGAACAAAAGCATGCACAACAGGAGCAGTTTTTGAAGAAGCTATGGGCCTTGTAAATTATAGCAATGTACATATATATAATACAACAATTTGTAGACCCTTTGTTGTGTTTATATACATGCACCGGTACCTCCTCTCCACCTCTAACCTTCGGCTATGACTTAATTCCGGTCACTAACGGGTACTAAATAATCCCTTTAGCGCGCGCCAATTATAAAAAATTCACTTCAAAGAAAAACATGTGTGAAGAACATAACAAGGATCAAGCTTCACTGAAACGACTTCGAATAATTTGATCTCGACAACGAAAAAAATCCTATAGCAACTCATGCGCGAAAAATATCTAAAGCGTGTCAAGCCGAATCCTACATCTCATCGAAATGAACCACAAGCCAAAGGTACAGGAAAGAGGGAGATGCTTATTGGCCTTAAATCCTTGTGGATTGTAAAGGGGTGGAAGCATAGAGTTGAGAAAATAATTTCATATTCGGCTGATGTGGCTAAACTCCTAACTCAACTGCACGTCCGATAATGGGGTTAAGCAAAAACTTATGAGCATTCCAAAAGTGTATAGCGGAGCAATTCGTGAAGAGAAGGAAGGCAGCTGGCTCATTCTTTTGAGCATCTGTTGTTAAAGAATGACAAAGATGAGACATTTCTTGGATGGTCTAAAGAGTCAATCGACTTCGGAATATTATAGTCTTGTGCTTGCTGTTGGATTCTATCTAGTAGGTGAGAAGAGGTCGTTGGGACACTAAACTATATAGGAGCGTTGTAACCAAGCTTTGGGCGAATATATGCATATAGTAGTCGAACCTTTATTTTATTCTTCAAATAGCGCTGCATTCCGTTGTGCACCAGCGCCTCAACCGATTAGTTTCTCCGACTGGCACGATCTTTATTCAGCTGCCTCCAATTCCGCACGCAAAGTTGGTCAAGGTCCTTCTCCACTTGTGTCTGACATCGAGTCTGTAGTCTTCCTCATTCACTGTCCTACTAATGCGGTGTTGAAAACTCTTTGCTTGGAGCAGTTTATGCGTTCTAGACGGTCTTCGGATCAGGCGTTGAGTCCGTACATGACAAGGCTCATATCGCTGTACAACCCGTACTGTTCGTGGTTTCTATACTTGATACCTATACTAAGGATGTCTATCGGTTCCCATCGGTCCAAGGTAAGTGCATCGACCGCCACGCAGAAAGTGTAGGTTCAATTCACGGGCGGGACCTTTTTCGAGTTGCTGACAACACCCAAAGAATATAAATTGTCTATGAAAAGCTTCTCGAAAATCTCGCCGTTCGGTGTCGGCAGAAAACTTTAAGTCCCTTCTACTCATGGGAGAGCGCACAACACGAAGAGTTGTTGTAGAAGCCAAGCCCTAGTCCCGTGTGGGCTTTAGTGCTACTCAATTATTATTATCACACCATGAGTCGATCTATAGGTAATTTTTCCATCGATGCTCATCGACGCCATTTACAGGCATTTTCGATAAATGAGCCTGATGTCATAGTGTGCCGAATGCCTTTTAAAATGTCAAGCGCGACAACCTCACTTTCTCCTCCACTGCTCAAGGATTTGCATCGACAATGGCAAATAAAGCGGTGTATCATGCTCGGAGCAATTCTTTCTTATTCAACGCGTCAATTACATTTGACGTTCTGAGATGTAAGCATAATTTTGTATTGTGCGTCTATCACGCATAAGCGGTGGTTATTAAAAAGACATGCATCTCGCAAATAAATACTTACAAGCACAAGTTTACTGGCATAGACGTAATCAATCCGCCTTGGGGCATCAACTAGTTGTGCTTTATATTGTGTGTCATTTCCTCTTCTCAGATTTGTATGTGGGCATCGTTAATTATGTATTTCCGATTCGTTCTTCAATTCCGGCCACTTAAAGATTCTGGAAGCGGTCTTGAGAAGATCTCATGTGCCAGCATACATATGAGTATGTGCGCTTATATCGCATGTGTCTTTTACACTCGATAAATACTTGTGACCAGCACAAGTGTATCCACAATTTCATGTTAATTATTTGACATTGTTGGCACTTTATATTACTGTATCAGAAAAGATAGATGTGTGTATCGCATGACCCTAGAATGCGTTAACCCCAACCTCGTAGACAGTGCTGCCGCACACAAGCAGCTCGTTGATTGATTTCAATTTGAATTTAATTCGGTTAAGAGTTCAGTGGGTACACCATGCGCAGAGGAGGGCCAATGCCTGACATATGAATACTCCCAGAGATGCTCAACAATACAGTAGCTGTATGATTTAATTATGATCGAATAATCCACTTGGCAACATACAAGAATTTTTCATTAAACGCTGATCGAACCCCAACTGCACCTGAAGGAGTTGTACCTAATCACGTCGATAGTATTATGTTTCTGCAAGGGACATACAGTGTCTCCAGCGGAATCATACAAATGTACACCGCTTATAGGTAAGGATTGCAGTGGCGATGGCTCTGTTCTTAAATTAGTCATTCAATACGTAACCTTATTAAACCATGACAGTGGGTTCGGTCTCGAAACAAGTGCTCTCCTCAGCCCTTCTCATCAAACCAATAAGGTAACCCCTTGGGAAACGTAATTAAATTTCAAATCCAAGTCCTTTCCCCCAATGACTCCGTATTCCACGCTGCTCCGCTTCAACAGCATTTGAACCCAATTCAAAGCCATACCAAAAGACCTTTTGTATTGTGCCTTAAACAATTTTTAATTAAGAAACACGTTGTACACTGCAAAGGAAGTCATCGCATGAGTATTGCGGTAGCACACCTGGTAATTTTAATTACAAGCAATCCATTCGCGGATGGAAATTAATTTCAAAAACAGGCATTGCGCAAATCAATCCCTGAACATGTGTATCCATCCAAAGCCCTTGCTCTCGATGAATCCAAAGTTGTTTCAAAAACAACTTTGATGGGATTTGTGTATCCATAAGAAGTCAAAACAAATACACACGTACAGTGATACATATACATATGTAGGTGGGTCTCCGTGTACACCTACAGGAGTATTTGCCCCATAAACCGAAGGTAAGCCACACATTTCACTCGTTGAAATGTGTAACATCGCAGCGCTCACATATTGATCGCACAACTGCGTATCTACAGCTGTATATGGACACAAGCAGCATAAATTTGTGGTGCTGATTGCAGCCACATTGTGCCCGCGTACTTATATGTGTTATATCAGACTGCTAGGCTTACAAGTTGTAGCTGAGCACATGTACAAAATATCCGCATCCATATGTTGTGAGTGTGGAGGAGAAATTATTTGCAAATGTTACTCGTGATTGATTGTAGCCAAGTGGAGACGAATTTGAGTGATTACTCGGACAGGACTTGTTTCAATATCGAGATGTGTAAAAGTACCTCTCGCTCTCTCTCTCTCTCTGTCGTTCACCAGCACTGGATCTTTAATCCATTTAAGGAGCATCCCACAGTGACTACCTGTGTGCGTCCTTGAGATGCATTATGGGTCTTACTAAGACCGAATTCGTTATTCGATCGGGCCTTGTAATTTTTTTCCAGATGAGCTGACACGACCCTGAGTCTTTAAGCGAAGGGGAGAGACTACAATGAATGCAACGATGTATTGGATGAGGAAGGTCTTGATGAAAACCATGCCGAATAATTGAAAATTACTCACCTCAGATTCATTCTTACGTAGTATGAAGACAATATACAAGAATTCCATTAGCTGCCAACTTGTGGATAGGGTGTCCTTCAGCACACACATTGATGAATGACGAGAAAGTAAATGAAGAGATACATACATATATTTGACACTTTTTTGATCTAATATTTGATCTAGTATTAGCTTTGGCTTTTTAAGTTTTATACAATACATCACTCATACCAATAAAAACATATTTTCTAGATAAAATTCGACTTAATTCATAAACATAGCTTCCTTCAAGAGTCATGCAATCCGTTGAACGCCACTCTTACATTTCGATGCCTTTTTTTATAAGAACGATTTATCTTTGGCCTCAAAATCAGTTTCAGTTTCGTCGATCACCTCCTCGTTCCAGCCATACATACATTTTTCCGGTGAGCATATTTTTGATATCTGAAAAGAGGTAGAAGTGGCTGGGGGCCAGATCTGGAGAATACGGTGCAATACAGAAGCACTTCAAAGCCCAATTCGTGCAATGTAGCCAACGAATTGTGACGTGGTGCATTGCCTTGGTGGAAGAGAATTTTTTCTTCTTCACATGGGATCGTTTTTTTTTGCAGTTTCTTCCTTCAAATGCCCAATAATGCCAATTACTATTTTGACTTTCTCAAGATAATCGATGAATAAAATTCTGTGAGCATCCCAAATTACAGATGCCATAACCTTGCCAGCCGACCGTTGTGATTTTGGAAGCTTTGGGCGTGTTTCGTCTTGTCCACTACGCTGACTGTCGATTTGAATCTGTAGTGTGGTGGTGGATCCATGTTGTGACATACCGATGCAAAAAGTCCTTTTATTCTGGCGAAACAGCTCCAAGCAGCTCTCAGAATCATCGATACATTGTCGTTTTTGGTCCATTGTGAGCAAACGCGGCACCCAATTCGAAAACAGCTCTGTCGTGGATAAATGCCACATTAAGTGGCCTTCCAGAGCGTGCAGTATAGTTGGTGTCTATACGGCCAAAGTAAGCATACCACCGCCAAATAGTTGTTTTTAATGGATCAGAGTCCCTTTCTTTTCAAGCCATAGCTGAGCTTGCACGGTTTTTTTCCCATCAAAAAGCAGTGTTTAGTCAACACACAAAATTTTGTTTTTCCATTGTTTTAAAAATCGCAAAAGTAGCGTCACTTTAAGCACTGTAACTTCGGAACGGAATATAGTCAAACAATACTAGCATCGACATTTAGAAGAATTTCTAATTCTGTGATAAGCGATTCTTAGAGAAGGCTTTCAGTTTTCGCTACCTAAGAAGAGATTCACACTTTCACAACACAGGACAAGGGCGACAAAACGAATCGAAAATCTCGAAATGTTCAAAATGCCTAAATGAACAAGCAAAAGCCCGAAATCGTAAAACTTGACAATTCTTTAAAAAATGTTTGCGATAGAAATTGGCTTTATTCGAATTCAGCAACCCCAGTCTGCCTTGAGCGACCCCAGTATGCCTCCCCATACCTACCTGTGCACAAGTTTATTGTGACCTCGTGTTGGGATTATGGTTTTTGGAATATTGTTTCTTTGTTTATATGCTACTTTATATAAAAAAAAGAGTTTCATAGGATGCGGGGAGGAAAAGTCTGTAAATTCGTATGGAAAAAAAGTACGCCCTTATTTGATGTGAAACGTTTCACGCTGCGTCTTGTTCTGTGTTCTAGAAGTCAAACAGAACGAAATGCCGTCTACAGAAGAATAGATTCTAGTTTATAGCACCTTTTTATAAGTCTCCTAATTCAGAACGGAAATATCTTAAACGGATCTTCCGCCGCCGTTAGCTCTAATTCATTTGGTGCTATTCCCGAGCGCAATCAGGCAAGCTAATTTGTGTTGATCCAGCCACCTCACGCTGGGTTTGTTGAACGGTCACATATCTGATGAAATCGCATCTCAGGTAAGCCTCGAAAGTCGTGATGATGGGGACATCCGTATCATGTGGCCAAACCACCAAAGAATAGCCGTTTCCGTCAGAAAAAGTATTTGCGTAACACTGGGCCCCTCTCGCACTGTCGTATTTCTCTCCCTGTCACGAAGAGTAACTCCCGCAACAGTACGGAGAAGTCTGATTTTGGCAAGCTCGTTTTTTAATTATTTTTATCAGTCAATTTTGTTTTATTACTGAACGAAAATTTAAAAAAATCTTGAATGAAATTTGGTATATTTCTTACCTTTACTAGCTTAACGGAGAAGGCTAGCTAGACTAGACTTAAACTTGAGGTCAAAGTGCGGGCGCGTTCAACAGGGTGGAAACGTCACTCACCCTCCACCCGGACTTTTGTACAATGTTTTTGTTTTTGTATTCTTGTTTTTATTTGAGTCATTTAAGCTGTGGTTTTTTAAGTTTTTAGTTGAGAGCAGTTTCAAGTGCAAGGGTTTATCTTCAGATATTTTAGATGTGACCAATGCGTTTGATACAGCTGTGGCTTAGTTTATACGTGTAAACGATAAATAAATTTATTTAGTTGTAACAGGCTGATAAGTTTTGTTACACACCGCTTTGGATCTTAGGCTCAACAAACAAACCAATATTACAACAAGACGTTTAGTCGTTTAGCCTTCCTAATCTGTTGCAATAGCTGTAGTAGTTGTCGCAGTTCTTTTCGTCGCAGCTTGTAGATGGCGCTTTGTAGCAGTCAAGGCCCTCTGCAAGCTTTTCGGTTGAACGTGGTCTGTTAAGGGAAGTCACATTCCACGTGCAGAAGCAGAAATCGTTGTCCTTTAAACGCTTGCTGGGATCTTCAACATTAGATCCGTCCGTATCCGAGGCTCTGTCTCTGAGCTTAATGTGTTTTATATGGTCAGGGAGTTTACCTCACGCACAACCCACAGACTGGTAGGGCAGCCCATTTTTTAACCCTCGGGTAAAAGGGTTCGCCGCATACCTTAGTTCACCACAAAACAAGGGCTGGGATGACTATCCAAGGGGCGGCACGAAGAGGCTGTATGCCAACTTAACCTGTGCACAAGCGAGGATAGTGTTTTTTTTTCCTAATGCATTTTTTTATTTATAAAGAAAAATCTTATTGGCTAGATATAAAATCGCTTAAACTAGCTTACGTCTTAACTATGTTACATGACTAACTTAATGGCCCCTTTCGGGCACTCTAAGCTAAACTTAATTTTAAATCTATGTCTTTCGACCTATTCTAACAGATATTTAATCGCTAGGGGACTGGAACTAGTTATACTAAGAAAATTTTTATGAAAAAACTCAGTGTCCGTATTTGTGTTTTGTATTATTATAAAACTTACGGACTACCTTAAGAATAAACTTAAAAATAGACTTAAACTTAAAATTAAACACTAAGGGTTATTTAATGAAAAATAGAACTGTATATAATTTTTTAAATAATTTTTATTTCTCCGGGCTGTGTTGTGTGTATAGGCATATAAGTACTTGCATATATGCGTACACTCACCTCCCATAATTTAGCGAAGAAATTGTCTCGTGTGCACAGGCCCGTGCCCCCCATTCTTACATTTCGAAGCAAAAGTCTGGGTTTATTACGACTCAACAGAACACTGTTCACCATCAATATTCGTTTTGACCAATTGTTTTCTTGAAAACTAGAAGAGTAGCTTCACTCAAAATACTTTAAAAATTAATTTTTCGAAAGCTGTCATATATTCAGTTAGCTTGGAACCCCCCTACAGTTATTTTCAATCTTTGATTATAAGGTTGTGTATTATTTTCTTATTAGATTATTAATGCCAATTTGATGGTGTCAGCTATTTTTGAATTTCAGTTTATTTGCTGAGCAGCATTTTTTTCAATTAAAATAATTTAAAAAAATTTCATCTACTCGTATCTTGCCATCCACATCCACCTTTATAAGTGCACTGCATTTCGCAATAGTTTTTGTTCAAAGATCAGAGTCATTTGTATTTGTTAGTGTGCACATTTATATGTACAAAGCAATGTATTCTTACACATTATTGACCGCTACCATTTGCAGGGAATTGTGCGGGAACATGCCACCATGACGGTAATTTCATTGAAAAAATCTAAAAATTATGCTACCGCTGATAAGGGTCACCAATTCCAAAAATGTTTGAATCGATGGCGGTGGTTACATACAGTGCGGTCAACGAGCGGTGTGAGGGTTGAATTCATTCGCCTCAATCCACACTTAAATCACAAAACACACCAGCCATTCAAGAAATCCATGAATACGATGACAATTTAGATGCTAACTTCAATGTACTACACACATGCTCATTTCAACTTAACAAAAGAACATTTTCTTCAGATTTTCAAATCTAATATAATGACCACCGCCATGCGTTTGGCGAAAAAATTGACAAGGGCCTTACCACGACAATAATAATGTGACCCGTATAATGTGCAGCAAACCTCCGCCGCGACAAACAAACACAAGCAGAGGGCATTCTAGTCAAGCGATTTTCTTCATATATAGAGGCCCATTAAATTGTCATTTTCGGAATTTATTAATTAAACGATTGTTACGTTAGTATGCGGACGAACGAACGAACGAACGATCTCGTATAGCGCAAACGTACACAACGAAAAGTCCAGAAGTCATACTGCACAATTGGAGGGGATGGTCCCGTCATTCCGGGATGTACGAGAAGTATACATCTACATGACCACAGCACTATGGGGGATGCATGTATTCACTATCAGAAAATAAAATGACATCGAAGTGAGGATCCATTCTAACGGTCAGTTGTGAAAATTATGTCGTTCAGTTAACTGCGAGCAGTCGTCCAGCATCCATCCATACATCCCAACACGAAATAAAAAAAAAAAACAAAATACTCACTCTCCCAATTAGTGACGAATACGAATCTGGTGCAACTCTAAGCGGCTACAGAAAGCAGCATCTGTGAAGTTCAAGATGCACATATTGCTGGCTGAATAAAGTGTGAACTGATTTTTAATGGACAACCGAACACAAAAATAGACCAGCACTAAGAATATACATCTCGGGTTAAGACCTTGGTGCGATAATGTTATCACTATTATCGTGCCTCGCCTTCAGCTCACTAACGACAAGACTTACACGATCGCACAAACAAATGGTGACTTGAGCACTTCAGAAAAGCGCGGCATAAGAAGTGTTGTTTTTGTAGATATGTTAAATGTATTTTTTTCCTGTGACAAACACACGTTTTTGACTCACCGTCACTCGCATAGTGAATTGCAATCTTAATCTTTATTTCTCTGTAAAGATAAGGGTGTTTTGGAGAGACTCGGTTTTGAGTTGTTGTAGAAATTGCATTATCATGGATCATCTTGGATTGAGGATGCGAAGGGTGAGTACAATTACAAATTTATATTTTGTGCCTTAAGGTCGAACTTATGATAAATTTAAAATTTGCTTCGCAACTGATGTGGCAGATCATTTTTTGCCGCACAAAATTTAAGGCGATCTTCCGAGGAAGTCCAATTAGAGAGTGAGTGTTGTAAAGTGAATGTTTTTTAATGATTTCTTAAGAATTATGTTATTGATCACGATCTTGTTTTAAGTGACACATAAGACGTGCCCTTATTTTCATACCAGATTAGCTGTTATTTCATAAAGGCCCGGTGCAATTATTCAATGGATGCATTTCCATTCCAAAGGCAATACAAAAAAATGTATGAAATCGTGTTTAGAGGAAGGCAATCTTGAGGTGGGGCACAATTGAACTTTGATAATAATAAGGAAAATGTTCTTGCTATACACATCAATCAAAAAGTCAGACAAAATTTGAGTATTTTGTGAACATAGCTTCCTTCATGGGTGACACAATCAGTTCAACGGCGGTCTAACAATTCGATACCTTTTTTATAGAACGATTTATGTTTGGCCTCAAAATAGGCTTCAGTTGCGGCGATCACCTCCTCATTGTAGCCATATTTTTTTCCGGCGAGCATCTTTTTGAGGTTTGAAAAGAGGTAGAAGTGGGTGAATACGGTGCAATACAGGAGAACTTCAAAGCAAAATTCGTTCTATTTGGCGATGGTAGCTAAGGACTTGTGAGACGGTGCATTGTCTTGGTGGAAGAGAATTTTTTTCTTCTTCATATGGGATAGTTAATTTTCGAGTTTTACCTTCAAATGCACCAATAATGCCATGTAGATTCATTTGTTGGTCCATTTGTCTTTCTCAAGATAGTCGATGAATAAAATTCTGTGCGCATCCCAAAATAAGGATGCCATAAGCTTGCCAGCCGAACTTTGGATTTTTGGAAGCTTTGGGCGTGGTTCATCGGCCGCTGTCCACTCCGCTGACGGCCGATTCCTTGCCTTCCAGAGCGTTAAGCATCGTTGGTGTCTATACGGTCACTTTTAAAGTAAGCATACCACCGACAAATAGTTTTTTTTTTTGATGGAGCAGAGTTCCTGTAACACTTTTCAAACCATTGCTGAGCTTGCACGGTATTTTTTCCATCAAAAGGCTGTTTTTAATCAACACACGAAATTTTGTTTTCTTCATTGTTTTAAATATCACACTGTAACTTGTTACCTAATAATCAGATTGTCATGTAAAGTTGACAGATATCATTTGAATGTTTGTACTTCCTAGAAATGGATTTCTTCTTAGTGGCGCCGCCTATACGTCAGTCCCGGGACTTATTCAATGATGTCTTAGCTTCGCGTAACACAAAAATCTAACGGTGTTAAATCGCATAATTTCGGTTTCCAATTGTGGCCTCGAAAAGGCGAAATTACGACACATCTTACGCAATAAGTTAGAATTGGCCATGTTCTGTGGATTGTTCATTCGCCTTGTTGGACCAAAATATCGTCCAGTTCTTAATATTTAATGGCCCGCCGAATTGACATGATGATACCTTTCGACCGTAGAGGACACCATATGATCACTTTGTCTAGAAGGGCACATCTTCAATTACCCTACAGTTACCCTCCGAAGTACAAATATTCAGATTAATTGCGATTGATTGTGAGCTTCCTGGGACTGGGCGTTGCACAGATACCTCGCAATCCTGCATGTCAGGTGTTCGAAAAAGTTCGGTAACAAAGGAACTGAAATATAATACTCCTGGTAATATAAGCGTCGTTTGGCAGTACCATACATAGCTTCTTCTAATTAACATTATAAGAGGTATTTTATTTCACAGCATTTTACTGACAAAATTTTGTTGAACTTTTCCGCAAACCCAGCATTCCTGAAAAAAAATGTCCTAAGCTTAAGTCCTTTTTGTTGCGCATGTGATAAGCAGGGTATTTAGTAAAGAACTTATAGTATGTTGATTCGCCGATTACACTCATTAAGCCACTGTTTAGCATTGGCATCAGAAGAATTAGTGCACTTAATTCTATTTTATCCATCAATGCCATCCTACGAACTAATAGTACGTCAGCTGTCAAACACACATAATTTCTAAGTGGCAATAATATGCATTTATTCTAGAGGCGCCCATAAGAAAATACAAAATTTAGCGTCTAGCAAAGAATGTGTATGAAAGTAGCTTGAGGTTTTAACAATTTGTTTCGGTAAGGGAAGTATGGGGAATATAATCTTCGTCCTGTGCACAAAGACCTCTTCTTTTAACAGCTTTAAGATTTGTATTCAAGATAAATAGAAAAGCAAATAAATTGCACCACACTACTAGGGACCAAGGTCTTTCTTTTTCAAGACACCACTTGTGCTATGCATGATATTGTGCTTTTACAAGTAGTAACGACTTACACGTACTATAAATTTGTCAAGTCTAGACAGACAAATCGTGGTTACCGTGGCGTAGTGGGTAAGTTCGTCGACCCACACGCCGAAGGTGTAGGTTCAATTTCTGGGCGGAACACCTCGCATTTTTTTGACGGCCCCACCTCTTTCGAGCTGCTGACAACACTCAAAGATTTCAATTGTCTATGTAAAGCTTTTCAAATCTCGCCGTTCGAAGGCGGCAAAATACTGTAGGTTCCTCCTACTCGTGAGAGAACAGTAGCACGCACAACACGAGTCGATGTTGTAGAAGCTAGCCCCTTGTGGGCTGTAGTGCTTCTTAATTATTATTATTATTAGAGAGAGTGCATTGTGTACTGCGAACAATTCAAAAAGGGTGGTGCGGTCAAAAATTTCGAGTTAAACATTTAGTCAGGGAAGTGATCTTAGTTTGAATTGCCACACGTACGGACTTCGCCACCTCGGGCATATTTTCACAAGATTTGCTTTATCAAAAAAAATAATACATTCTCCCCAACGCCCCTATCAGTTATTTTTCTGAACAAGTAGGGACTTCTTAGAAACCAGGGACTTCTTAGAAACCAGGGACTTCTTAGACGTCGGCAAGCTGAAATCGAAAATACTTCATGTTTAACTTAGCAACGATAAGTTTCATGTCATAGAGCTCTAAAAAAGATAATACATAAGAATGGCTGAATAGGCTTATTTATGTTTAGGGGTTTTCGTTTTTTTTTCACGAATAACACATACATGGTTACAAGCAGGAAGTGAGAAAAATTCCATTAGCCATTAATTAGGCGCAAGGGCTCAGCGTGAGTTCAATGCGTGCCCATTTCTTTTACGAATTCCTACACGTAAGCGACATTTACATATTTTCTGTATAAATTTAATTTGTCTTTATTCCTTAAGACTGGTGAAATAGGGTCGCCAGGGACGCTAAAAGTCTGATACAAAGCTTTTGTTGGGTTTGGTTTTATTAACCTGCTATTTTCTCAAAGAGTTGTCTCTCTAGGTTAATTCTCGATAATCAACTGTGAGTGTGAACCTCATTCGGAAAAAACTCAAAAAACACTTAACGAGTCCTAATTGTCGACAAATAACTTCTCACATTTAGCCGTCCAGACTCGAAAATAAAATGTTTGTCCTCTCTACTCGTGGGCGATCGATAGCACGCACAAGACGAGTAGTTTTCGATGAGCTAGTCATTGGTCCCTTGAGAGCTGTAGCGCCATTCAAATTCTGTCCCAAACAAGGGTCTGATGGAAAAAACATGACTTCTGGCACTTTAAAAACCTTCAGATCTGAAGCGAGTAAGACTGTGTAGCAAGCAGCTAGGAATGGCTTTGACACTAAACCAAATTTTAAGTCCATGCAGTATTGCATATTTACTTAAAGTGAAATTTCTTCGCGTTACCCTAGCCTCTGACACAAAAAAAAATTATTCTCAACATTCACTAACTATCACACAGGTTTATTTTTATTTTCTTCTAATACAACATGCAAATTATAGCTCCACCCTCACCTGATTCAGAGCCATTAAGTTGGGGAAAAATGGAGTAGGCAACACAAAATACAAAAGCCTTATAAATTGATTTTTAAATAAGTTTCCATCTAGTTGCCGTGATAAAGTTTATGAGATTGGCTCTTCAGCCGTGTATGACGTCGCGAGGGAGGTGTATGCAAATCTCAAGGAAAGTGCCAAGTGCCACTTATCGGGATATGTTATTTCCACGGT
Organism: Eristalinus sepulchralis; assembly: GCA_944738645.1. Classification (NCBI taxonomy): domain Eukaryota; kingdom Metazoa; phylum Arthropoda; class Insecta; order Diptera; family Syrphidae; genus Eristalinus; species Eristalinus sepulchralis. The sequence goes on along the minus strand of OX122882.1, from coordinate 36,514,163 downwards.
ATCCCGGGTAATGGAGACCAATTTATTCACGTCGCAAGTTCGTCAACTTTATTGCCACCCCATCGAATGTAGCGATCCACCTGACGCCAACGAAATTTCTGGTTGAACGCTTACATATCTATGCATGTATGGAGTGAAAAGAGCTCTCAGTCGAACCTCGCGGCAGGGAGTAATGACTTCATTGACGGCCTTCGCCACGATATGGGTTCGGAGAAAAAATTCCAATCCACCAGCAATTTGTAATTTACAATTGTCGCCCGGAGCCTTCAATTTCTCCCGAGCCATCGTTTGCAGATTTTGTGTTTTCCGCATATCTACATATGTACATACACGCCCATATGCGTCTTCTGGATTTTCTGTCCCAAACAAGGGCTATAACTGTGGGGTGTTGGATTAGGGCTGAGTTGATTGAAATGATTGACATTGAGTGTATTATTTTCTTTTTTATTTTTCCTTTATTTTCTTCGATTACATTTTGGTTTTTATTTTTAGAATCTCATTACAAAGCAAATTTACGCGAACCGTGGCAAACGTACCTTCAAAGGCGGAACGCTGTAACACAGATAAAGTGAATTGCTTTCGCTAAAGCGCAACATGAGTCAAACGTTCGTACCAAAGGGGTTGAATGTTTGCGCACTTCTCAGACATCTTCACCTTTGTGCAAATATTTAAGGATATACCGCGCTGGTGGTAATGAGACTGGTTGAAATGTTCATAAAGTTATGCAAACAGCATATGATGCGTGGTCTGTTTGGGAAGGAGATATAAGTGCTTAATAAATCTGGAAAAATGTGTTGGAAACTGTTGACATATTTAGATGTGCTGGGGGTTTCTCATGCGCTTGCTTAATTTTAATTTTGGGTTTGTTTTTTACCCGACTTGGCCAAGGGAAATTTCATGTTTCTTTAATGGTTATATTCGGCCATGATACAATTCTTGTTGCACGTCCAATACAGAGGGTGTCCTCTTGTGCAGCAGCAGTTTTGTGTTATAAGCTCGCAGTACCTAATGCTTGACAGTGTTTAAAATTTTCTGGCTGACTTTTAAGTCCTGTTCCTAGTTTTGAAAGACATGTCAGGAGAAAAATTTTGAGGAGCGATAGCTTTTAAGACAGGGCTACCAAAAACTTGAAAGCCAGTATTGTATGTGCACAAGGGTAAATGCCACAAAACACATATTCTTTTTGTGGCGCTACAGTCCGGGGTGAACCTGGGCATCAACTAGCATGTTTCTCCAGCCAGCACGATTTTTCGCCAGCTGCCTCCAGTTGCGCACTCCAAGTTGATTGTGGTCCTTTTCCGCTTATGTGCGACACCTAAGCCTAGGCCGTCCTCTGTTGGGTTATTCCAATGGCTCAGATTCGAAGACTTTTCGGGCCAGAACAGTGGTGTCCATGCGCTCTACATGGTCTAGTCATCTTAAGCTTTGCATCCGAAGACGCTTGACTAGGTGCATGTCGCTGTGCAGTCTATAGAGTTTGATGTTAAGTCTTCTTCTTTAGATGCCATCAACGCAAACTGGACCAACAATCGTACGCCTTCTCATTTGCTTTTAGTAACTTCCAGGTTTCCGTGACATAAACTAGGACTGGGATGATCAAGCTGTTATATAAAGCAAGCTTATTCTTTGGAGAAAGGGCTTTATTACTCAATTGTCTCTTGAGCCCAAAGAAACAGCGATTGGCAGGAGTGATTCTGCGTTTGATTTGGGTACTGGTGGTGTTGCCCTATTTAATGCGGAGCCGAGTTAGACAAAGTCCTCCACTACTTCGAAGTTTCTGCTGGCTAATGTGACGCTCTTTGCCTTCATTTATCGCCAAACCCATTGTAGCCGCTTTCATTTTTTCTAAGACATTGATGAAACCACCTCTGTTCTTAACATGAACGTTTTTCTTTTGAAAAGACTAATGTTTCTGTTTTTATGTCTCCGTTTTGTCCCGACAAGCTTCGGTTCGAACCTCATATCCACCGTATAGCTGTTTGACCTTTCTGTAAAATTTTCGAACTTCATTCCTGCCATAATACCACTCCATCCCTTCGGCCGCGAGTTTTCATGCTCTATTTCTTTTTCCATCAGAGAAGCCGGTTCTCTTTCCTTCTTTTCTGTTCGTAGAGCTCACGAACAGCTCTCATTGTTTGATGCAGCGTTGCCCTGTAGACTTCCTGTTTAGCTGCATGTGCCTGCCTGCACTCGTCGTCAAACCATTTTAAGCTTCTGGGTGGAGGCGTGAAACCCAACACATCAGTGGCAGCTTCTTTGATGGCTTTTTGACAACGTTTCCATTCTTCCCTTGCCGTCAGTGCAGGCAGCGTCGAACTTTGGGAGAGTTTCAGGAATACTCGGTCGGCAAGGATCCCAGCGATCTGTTCCGATTGTAGCTTTCCAACGGCAAAGTACTTGCAAAGCCCAAATTCTGCATTTTATTTATCACATTTCTTAGATGAGAAAGTGAATACAATTCAAGATTGAGAGTTCAACAGGAAGAATTGTCGATTAGCTGTCTGAAGTATTCGCACAAATATCTTTGTCTCAAATTAAAAAAAAAATCAATCAATGTATAGAGTGTATAGTTTTGTACTGAAATTTACAAATTTACAAGTACCACTCTAAAAGAAATTGAACACATTTACAAACACTTTTATAAGGTCTTATCTATATTATTCTTTGTTAATACTAATTTTATGAAGCGTGTGTTTCCCGGTGTACACAAGGGGTCTTAAAATGTCGGTTTTCTTGTAGCTGATCAATTTCATTATGTTTTATTATATTTGATTTTATTATTGTTTCAAAAATGTTGATGTTCTGGAAGATAGAGGAAGATGCCCAAATTCTTGATTTTTGGTTGTCTCACAGAATCCCAATGAGTCATCTGAAGAATTTAATAAGGACGAAAAGAATTCATCTGTGTACCGCAACAAATTACGCACAAAATTGTTGCAAAGTGGAAAAGTGTGTCGAATCAGAAGCTCGGCATTTTAGGTTCGGTTTCTCCAATTTTAATCTTTTCTTGGCACCAAGCACGAAAGGGGCTACTGGCAACAATCATTGCCTATGGAAAACTTTTTAAATGGCGAGGTTCAAAGTCGGCTTTGAACTGTAGATCGCCCCAACTGGTGATAGAACAATAGCATGAAACAACATAAATAAGTGCTGAAAAAGCCAGTCCCTGAACCCTTGGTGATTGTAGCGCCATTCAATACATTGATAGAATGTAAGCTGAATTATACAAAGTATGAAGTATACCTATTGAAATTGACTGCAACATGATGAACTTACTAAAGAGTTATTTACATTTAAACAGATTAATTGAACTTAATCTGGTAGCTGTATTAAGAAAAGTTCTATTCATAATTTAATAATATCCAATACGTAAGCAATTCATCAACGCTTATATAAAATATGCAGACGTACCCAACCAATCATCCGCCCCAATGAACGAGAAGGAATTAAATCTCAACCACCCACTTGATTAGTGTAAATCAGAGTAAATTAAAATAGCACTTAATTCGCATTCCGAGTGCAGTGCACATTTAAACTCTCATCTCCAAATGCCATTAATCAAGAACAATATAAGCACATCATCGCTGACAACAATGCATAGTTCGTTGTCCACGTTCAAACGAATTCGAATTCGCAAATAAAACGTCTATTGTTGCCGCCGATGCTTAAAAGAGAGAAAAAAAAAATAATAAAATGAATAAGCACTCACTCTTTTATTCTCTTTTTCTCTGTACACCCTCGTCGTCCATGCCGCCCAATCAAGTGAGGCATTATTCACAGAATAAACTAAGAGAATATGTCACTCCGTGCCACAAACTATAAAAGTAATCGCCACTTTATCAAATTAGAGGCTCTCTGTCTACATAGAGATACATGCATACGGGTTCGTTGAGTGCGGTCAAATGAACTGTCGCAAAGGAGCACGAATTTGGTATAAATTAATTTGACCCCCTAGACCTTAGACCGCTGACAGCGACGACCTCAAATCAACCATTCAACACCCCCGACCATTCTCAAACTTTGTCATCATCTGATCAGGCCAGATCACTGTCCGACAGTTGAGTGAGCCGACTGAGTGCCTACTCAGAGCTGGATGAATACAAATTGTGTCGTGAGGCGAGTGTGTAGTCGTGTACCAGTCTGTACTCACACTTTACGCCTTCATCGGACATGTATGGGTATGAATCTTCTATTGTTGCATCATTTAGACTAATTCTGCCAGCACTTTTGACGTTTGACAGACACGTACCTAGCACAGAAATCATTTGCAACTGTACCGATATTTAGCAGATATAGTTTCTACGTATCGTGTGCGCAGGGGACACTTAAGTGAAATTGATGGATGTTTTAAACTAGCTACTTAATGCATAGCAGGTCATCTCGGCACTACCTTCTTTAGTGCCTTTTTTCATTTGTCTAAATTCCAATCCATTACGCTACTTCAGCTTCTCCTCCGGCTGGATATCGTCATTCTGTTTTCATCTTTCTCCTCTCACGAACTGTCCACATCTGTATGTGTATGTATGGATGTGGCCTGTGCGACACGCTGACAATGAAGATGACTGGAGATGACCATTATAAAAAGAGATGATTATGTGATAACTGCTGGAGCACAATGCCCGGCAAGTAAATTGGACCGGAAGCATTCAGTTTTCATCTTCAATATGCTCTATTCCGTTCAAGGAATTTACATTTGAAGCGAACTGTGGGAGGCCGTTAGCCTTCAGTGTGGCATGGGGTAGATATTTGTACGATGCAGTAGGCATCGTACGTTCTTAATACAAAAAAAAAAAAAAAAAAATACGCCATGAACTAATGACGCCCGTTGGAAAGTTGCCGACGATGGCAGGATATCGGCAGTACAGTGGAGACGATAGAAGAGCGAACATACTGGGTATTCACATTCTGATTGAAGCTCTGCTCACAGTCGAAAGAGGTTTCCTTCAGGCGATTTATTTTCTGCGAACACATATCCTGTCACTATCATAAATGTCCGGAAGTGAACATTGCTAAAACTATAACTGAGGGACACTGCGACCTCGTGCGGGGATTGTACAAAATTGATAACATGCTGCTTCCCTGCTAATAGAAGTTTGAACAGGCGTTTACGTTCAGCGAATGTCCCTCGTTTGCCTCTAAGGCAATGCACAATGCCGAACGCATTCAACGTGCACCAAGCACTTGATGAGTATGCTTTACTCTCTCGGAGTCCATAGTTCTCAAAATCTGTAACTTAGTGCAATGAAATTCCCCTAAATAACTGCACACCGTCTATTGTCATTTCCCTTTGAGATTCATAGAGGCGAAAGGATAAACAAAAAAAAAAGAAAGAAGTCGTACGACGAATAGAAAACAAAAGTAACAGAAATTTACACAAAGGAGACAAAGCGAAAAGGTGTGACATTTTAATATCCCAGCGAGGTTTGTTCTTCTTCTTTGTAATGTCAAAAGATATTGTGGTTGACATCCAGATGTAATACCATGGGGAGAGAGGAAGTAAGACAAAAGGGAAAAAAAATCAACGTGCTATTGGAAATGCTGGAGAGAGTGGCGGATGAAAAACCAAGAATTGTCATTTGCAAATGGAATTCGTTTTGCACCACGGCAATGCTACCGATGACGGTGATGCTAAACCCAAAGGAACTACTTCAGAGTTTTTATTCGATTGCGAAAAAAAAATGAAAATGAAACAGATGATGAAGTCTTGTGAAAGTGAAGATTGCTGTTGAGACATTTTGATGAGCTCTCTTTGAAAAGAGATCGTCGTGCAGTGGGAAGTGTTTGCAATACAGCGCTTAATGCATAAATATTTGTAGATCACTATTCGGTAACAAAATGTATACCAAGAGTTCGCCTCTTTCATAAGTTGCTTTGCTGAGGGCAGTCATAATGGAGTTGAGTAAGTTCCCACGACAGACCTAAAGAGTAGGCACCCAGGACGGATGACATTAAATCTGAAAACAAGATTCTGTGAGCAGGTTCCTGAAACTAAGCCAGACCAAATGATCCAAGCAATATATGTTATGATGGACAAGAATTCTGGCCCACCGATCTGACTGTCCAAAAAGGTTGTTAGTGCCGACGGACTGTCTACCGAGTTTTTCAAAGTAGCGGGTGATGATTTAAAAAGATACATAGACCAACTCATTTAAAAAATCGGTTCGGATGAAGGTATGCCCAACAGGTGGAAACTCAACATCGTTTGTCCGTTCCTTAACAAAGGAGCTCCCCTAAACTGTCCCAATTACAGAGGGATAAGTCGCCTGAATGTTTCATATCAGATCTTTCCCGCCTTCTTGCTTGCTCTTCAATATTAGAGCAAGTTCAGGCGGCCAGCGAAGTCCACTATTCACCAAATACTCACATTGCCGCAAATTTTGGAAAAGTCTCTCTTGTCAAGCTGATACCCACCATCTATTCATTGGCTTAAAGGCCTCGTATGGCAGATAATAGATAGATAGAGATGAGCAAATTTCTCCCGTCTTTGCAGAATAACAATGCAGAATGCCCATTGCTCCGTCGAGGTCGATAAATCTTTTACCAAGACCCTTGATATCAAATGGATTTAGACAAGATAATGCACTTTCACTTCATTTCAGTAACATCATTCTTCAGAAAATAATGCTGAACTTAAACGTCAAAACCAAAGGCATGATCGTACACAAATCTATGTACCTTCTGACACACATATGCTGATGATATTGAAATCATCGCAAATATACAATGGGAAGAAAGCGGCTATGATGGGTTTGAGGGTAAGACAAAGTAGATGCTGTCTACTAAAAAGATTTAATAATACCAACGTCTTAGACAAAACCTCACAATATACAGAAGTTAACGCATGCTGTGAATTTTAAATAATAATAATTGAGTGGCACTACATCCCAGAAGGGACCAGGGCCTAGCCTCTACAACTACTACTCGTGTTGTGCGTACTACTTATTCTCTGACGAGTAAAAGGGACCTACAGTTTTTTGCCGACTCCAAACGGCGAGATTTGAGAAGCTTTTCTTAGACAATTGATACTCTTTGAGTTTTGTCAGCTACTCGAAAGAGGTGGTGCCATGAAAAAATGTGAGGTGTTCCGTCCGGGAATCGAACCTAGACCTTGGGCTTGTGAGTCGATGCACTAACCCACTACGCCACGGCGAACACCAATGACTTTAGCGGATGTAGAACGAAGGACCACTTTGGCCAATCGGTGTGTTTTTTCGAACTTGAAGGGTTATTGAGGATTTGAACCTTTTCTCAAAGGCCTTGATAGTCCCAGTCGTGCTGTGGGGATTCTTGAACCTTTCGAGAGCAAAGCTTTCGTCCCATATATTGTACACTGATGATGTTTGGAAGAGAAAACTGAACGACAAACTTGCAGTACAGCCATCGATCAGATCAATCGATGTCTAGTTCATGTAGAGCCTGGTTCGGAGATTCTTCGACTTTAATCCCGAGAGATTTCGCGGTAAAAGACATCTGGAAAGGGACTTCAATCGGTTGAACATGCGTGGTTGTAAGCAATTAGCACAAGATCGGCCTAGATAAAGAGGTATGTTGGCTCAGGCCCTCGTTCACTCCTCCACTCTGTGGGTATTGCAACGCAGATCGCGAAGATGGGTTTAGCGGTAAACGAGGGTAAGACCAAGTATATGTTGTCAAAGAGAAATCCAAAACTGATATCTCGGTCAGAACGTCACAGCAGACAGATATAACTTTAAGGTAGTCACAAAATTTATCTACCTAGGCACCGCTATCAATTCCGACAAGAAGAAGAACAACTCTTGCCAATCGTTACTTCTTTGGGCTAAGAATGCAATTGGTAAACAAAGCCCTCTCTCGAACAACCAAAGTAACACCTTACAAGGCCTCTATTGTCCCAGTCCTGCTATATGGCGCGGAGGCATGGACTTTGTCAAAAGCGGATGAAGCTGCACTTGGTTGCTTCAAAAAGAACTTTCTTCGTGTGATTTTCGGTCCCGTCTGCATATATGGTGAGTGGAGAAGGAGATATAATGACGAACTATACGGGCTGTTCAGCGGCATCGTCTTAACCAGAAGAGTGAAGATCCAACGATTGAGATGGCTAGGTCATGTAGAGCGGATGGAAATCAATGCTCCGTCCCGAAAAGTCTTCGAATCCATCCCCGAGGGACGGTGCAGTAGAGGAAGACCGCGATTCAGGTAGCGCACGCAAATGGAAAGGGACCTCAACCAACTATGCTTGCGAAACTGGAGACAGCTAGTTAAAGATCAAGATGGCTGGAGACGCTTGTTGGTTAAGGCCCAGGTCCATCCTGGACTATAGCGCCACTTTAAGTAAGTAAGTAAATGTTAAAAATCATATGAAATTTGTGTTCATTCGCAGAAAGTAGTGAACAAGTTCGTGTACTCAAACAGCAGTCTGCATTTATTACAAATATGAACAATCTGACACAGTTCTTACTGCCTCTTATCTCATTTTTCTACAGTTTTTCAGTCCCTACTTCATAAAACCAGTTAGGGCTTATATGCGAACTTAAACCTACCGAACACCTTATATGTTCGTACCCGAACAGATCTTGTTGCATCCCTGCACTTTGGGCATGTGGATAATGAAAAGTTTTGTCACAAAATGTTTTTCAGCAGGCAGATCATACAAGTGATACGAGTATCGCTTTTAAATCGTAACAGAACATTTCTTTTTGAGACCAATTGAAACGCAAACAGAAAGATGAGAGGAAAACCGAAAAGAAAGCTGGAAGACTACAATCTCATATTCCCTTTTTGTCACGTGTCGATTGTCAATGTCTGGATACCATCCGAGTAGACATCAACCATTTCACAGCACCCCCCCCCCCCCCCACCCCCGCACGTAGTCAGACACACAATAAAACTCAAAGTCATCCGCAAACTATACTCGGAAGAAAGCCAAAGAAACTCTTTGTACCCACATCACATCACTGTCACTTGAGAACAGTGTGAATGTGACGAAAAAAAAATCACAAAACAAGTTCGCAGCACAAAAGGCAGTTGAGTGGACCGATATCCACAAGGACTAAAATGATACTCCCTAACCTAATATCACGTCACACACACACAAACACACTCGCAGATAAACCGACTGTGATGAAGCGATGTTTCACTCGTTTGAACCGCTTTGACCGGCCCGAAGAAACAAATGAATTAATTGAACATGTAAATTACTTAATAGATGTCTAATTTATTAAATTAAAATTGCCTTAATTGACCTCTTGTTACGTCTGTGTCGAACGATGCGGGATCTCATTGTCGTTGATTTGTTCGGTCGGCTTGTGTGCGGTTGTCACAAAAGAACACATGCACACGGTGTGACATGCGGAAGAAACACCCCAGATGGATGCGTTCTTTCGGACAGTCACACACATTTACATACTACATGTGTGCGTATGTTGGAAGAGATAAAAAAAAATCAATCCCTTCTGTCTTGGGCAACACGCCGGATCCACTCGTCCAATAAATATGCTGGACAATGCCTGCTGAAGGTACCGTGCTGCAGAGTTTGTCATCCATCCTTTAACATGCATGACATTTGCAGACCGTGCGGTTATGACCCACTTGAGACGCGGCGACTTGAACTGGCTCAGATGTGTTGTTTTTTAGTGGACGAGAACGCCCAACCAGAGCGGTGGTGTGTTGTCATCATATACAGAACGATGGACTCAAATAATGAACACAATGATGGAAAACTCCGCGACTGTGTGCGTTCATCCAGGCTGCCCTTGTTTGCTGCCGTTCGGTGAAAACCTGTGGTCTATAGATTGTTTTTTTTTTCAGCATAGGATGTTGTGGGTGCTTTGCATCTACTACCTGCCATCAACATGCTGAGTGTATATTGTTTGTTAGGTTCGTTCGCTCGCTTCATTGGCAGTTTTTATGATACAAGCGTTCAATGCGTATTTTTTAACTTTGTTGTTACCAGCTGATTTGGATATTTGCTGTGTAGTAGGCTTCGTCATCGTCGTAGCAGAGTTGATAGCCATCGATGCACATACACAATGCAGCGCAGGGATTTGGGGGGATTTATTCTCTTGTCAGGCATATTCGCCATTGCACTTGTTTTTTGAGTATATTTCCTGCCGCTGAGTTGCGACTCCACTTGAGTTTTGAATTATTTCTCCTCGTCGCTTGACTGTCATGTGCCGCGATTTTTTTCTGGGGTGCTGGGAAAATTGAATGCTCACTTGACTTCTGAGAGGAGTTGCTATAATTCTAAACTTTCAAATGCATGCGGAGATTTTTTTTTATTTTCTAAGCAACCGTGAGCTGTGTACTTTGTACCGAATCAGTGCTGATTCTTAATATAAAAAATATGAGATTACAGAACTTTTTAAACATGCTGAACATTCTTGTGCGGTTTGAGAGCTTGGGAAGTAGAGGGAGAAAGAGAGTTGTTTGCTTGTGGAAAAAATGTGCGAAATTCAAACCATCAAACAAAGAACGGGTGTGAAAACGTCAAAGTTGGTAACAAGGTGGTTTCCAAGTTTTTGGGAAATGAACATTTTTGAACGCACCCTTTCCATTTCACTTAAAAAAGACTGTATAATCGATAAAATTCATAGGTAGCAGCACGTTGAAGTAATCGTTGTGAAGTGTACTTTATGTCTGAAACTGCGGTGCCAAATAGTAGAGCCTCACTTTGTTTGATTATGACTTGTTTCGTCACTATCTCATACAACACTTTTATCTTTGTATAATAATTTATTTTTTCTTTATTTCTTTTTAGAAGTAAACTTTAAAAAGCCTGCAACAGAGGATCATGTAATGGAATGAAGATGAGGCTGGTAGTTCTTAAGACCTTGGCCATATGTTCTTTGACATCGGTGAAATGATTACATCGGAGCGAATTAAAAATCACTTTTTGTGTATATTTTTTAAAATCTCAACCCGAGGATGCCAAATAGGTGTAGAAATGAAAATGATTAAGCCAGGCACAAATTCTTTTCTAAGTACTAGTGCCGCAGGAGATAATTTCAAAAACCCCTGCTGCCCAAGTGCTTATCAAAGAGTTTTACCAATGACATCAAAAAATGTTCAAACAATTGAAAGGAATGTGAATAGTTTTTCAAACATCATCTGCTATCACTATCAAAAGAATAGTGATATATCTTCACAAGGGGAAATTCCGAACTAGGATACAAAATCAAAATAAAATATTTTTGTTTGTTTTATATAAGGAAAGTGCAGAAAGTCTCCAGTGGAAGGATTTCATCCAACGACCTTTCGAGCGGTACGCCGAAACGGTACCACATGGCCAAACCAACGAAACATAACTCTTCCGTTGAAGTTGCTCACTATTGATATCATCCATTTTTTCAGTCTATGCCGGCGAGGAACTCCCACAAGGAATAGGAGAAAACTCATCTCGGCAACCTGATTTCGCGATCTCATGCTTTCGGTCGCTACCTAAATTGTATGAATACAGGTAAGAATTTGGGACAAAAGCTGGATTAAAAACCTACAGCTTGGCTTTGACATCAAGATTGGTTTTCTTTAATACTGATCTCCCAAGTTGCTTCAAAATTGATCCCGCCTGACCAATCCTTCAAGAAACTTCAGTGTTGCTCCTTCCATCACTCGTAAAAAAAACCCCGAGTTATTAAAACTTCTCCATCTGTCTCAATGGACATTTTGGGGGTGACCATAACTTCGTTTAGTTTAGTTAGGTTAAGCTTATTTACATGCCCAAGTTTTCAAAATTACGTGGGCTGATTTTTACAAATAGCACATGCAAAATTTGTAACAAAATTAAAACTCCGCATAAAGTCCGAAAGGCTAAATAAATAGTACTTAGATAAGCTTTGAGTACTCAAAAAGAGTCAATGGATTATATTATTAAGCTTATTTCAGGTATTTTTTTCTAGCATATAAGTAATGAAGGACGTGAACACCCCGATGTTGAGACAGGCCATCGATACTCTATCAGTGCGCCACTTAGCACTGAAAGACAAGAAGGTCAAGTTAATTTTCTTGACAAATAAAATAAAAATACATTTCCCATATTTAAGTTAAATTAAGATGGAGTAGGCCGAAAGGCAAATTAAATGTAAAGTACATTAACTTAGAGCACCCGCGAAGGGTTAGTAAGTTAGATATAAGAGCGAAAGTTCACATAGTATAAGCTAGTTTTAAGTATTTTTAGCTAGTATATAAGTAAGGGAACTTAAATTTAAATAAAAATACTATAAAAAGTTAAAAGTAAAAACAGTCCATCGATAAAGTGTAAATAGTTTTTATGTCCAAAATCAAAAACTATGCAGACAATTTTTTATCCATCGGGCTTCTGTTGTTGAGCCACCACCTACATATATTAAGTATAGTCTTGAGTATTGAACGTACTCAAATTAGAAATATTTAGTTTAGTAATATTTCTTTGAAAAGAGGAACGCCGTTTATGGATTTGACTTCTTCGATGATGTTGCATTCCCTTCGTTCGAGTCGGCGAATGGTTTGACAGGACATCTTTTGCGTGGATCTAATAATAATAATTGAGTGGCACTACAGCCCACAAGGGACCATGGCCTAGCTTCTACAACAACTACTCGTGTTGTGCCTGGTACTGTTCTCTCACAAGTAGAAGGGACCTACAGTTTTTTGCCGACTCCGAACGGCGAAATTTGAGAAGCATTTCGTAGACAATTGATACTCTTTGAGTGTTGTCAGCAAGAGGTAGTGCCGTGAAAAAATGCGAGGTGTCCCGTCCGGGAATCAAACCTAGACATTCTACGTGTGAGTGGATGCACTAACCCACTACGCCATGGCGACCACTTTAGCTTTAGATCTATGACAGCTTTTTAACTTCTAGCCGAACTCCTTCCAAGACTGTTCTTTGGCTTCTTGCACAGTCCTCTAAGAAAATCTAGTCCCTGTAGGTTCCCTTCTCTTTTCTGATGGCTTCTTGATCTCCTGGTGTTTTAAGCCACGCAGTTCTTTTCTCGTCATCAAGCCATTTCGCATCACAAGCATGTTGGGCAGAAGTAATTACAAATTTTTACTCAGAAATTGTATTCCCTTGCAAACTGAATTTTATTTTTCAATCTGTTATTTAGTGAAATTAATAGTTTAAGCCAGTATTTGCAATGTAACAGGCTACAGTTTCTTGATAAACTATTCGAAATTATCTTTCTTTGCACTTCAAAGTGGGTTTTTGCTTTTGATAAGGTACTGTCTACATAAGTTTTTTATCATATTTTCTTAGTATTTGGAGCAAAACAATTCGATTTGTATTTTGAGAAGTATTTAAATACCATTTTTTTAAAGTCCGTAACGTGGAAAGGGACACTACGGAATCGATTTGAGAATAGGAATATCTCTTTCTAAGTAAACATATATTAGCTGAACTGAACTGAAATTAGGAATTGTAATGCCCTTACTAACAAATGTCCTTATAGACAAAATTTGACATAAATTAAATCAAAACTATCTACAATATAAATTGAAAATTTGAAAATTAACTCTATTCTTTTCTAAGCGTTGTAGCTTTTATTTGTAAAACCAACTTTTGCGCTTAAATGTTAATTCATCCATTATATCTGGAAAGAGAACAGTGGAATTCAAAGTAGTGAATAAAAATAAACTAACTCAAAAAACATTTGGATATTTTTTTAAATATTTTTTTAAAGTCTGGCTTGATCCTTCAATATCATGGATTCGTCCTTTTATATTGTTCTTTCACAAGCAGAAGGAATCTTCAGTTTCTTGCCATTTCCGAAAGGAGAAATTTGAGAAGCATAACGTTGCTAGTTAATATTCTTTGAGTGTTGTCAGCAACACGAAAATCCGGGAAACGAACCTGCGACATCCATTCCCAGGATAGCTTCAGACACATGTATAGAGTTAAGTTTCCTAACAAGAAAGTTTTAAGCAGTTAGGCAGTTTTCCCGATATCCCCTTCAAATAAAAATAAAACTTGCATATAAAATACGTCGTGGCGTAGTGGTAGGTGCGTCGACTCGCACGCAGACGGCCTAGGTTCGATTCCCGGACGGGACACCTGGAATTGTTTCACGTCACCACTTCTTTCGAGTTGCTGACAACACTCAAAGAGTATCGATCGTTTATGAAAAGCTTCTCACATCACGCCGTTCAGAGTCGGCAAAAAACTGTAGGTCCCTTCTACTCGTGAGAGAACAGTTGCACGCACAACACGAGTAGTTGTTGTAGAAGCTAGGCCATGGTCCCTTGTGGACTGTAGTGTCACTCAATTATTATTATAAACTTTGTGTTCCTTCCATGGTTAATTTCATTTCTCCTATTACACTATCACATCTTCGCCGAATGTTGCTAAATCTTAATCTTAATCCCGATTTTAATGAAGTCTCTATTGACGATATAAGTGATTTACGAACTACCTCTGTTCTTCATACATATCTAGTCAAGGTAGCAGCACTTTAAGATATTCTGACGTTACACTTTCTCTCTCCCTCTCTGAGAGGAACAAGTTTTAAAACATAACAATGCATCAGCAATAAGTATTTGCAAATCCAAAAAGTACTAAAATTCTGTATACCCTCTTGTCGATCATTGAGGCTAGAGGCACTGCTTTCTTCGAAACGTACATTTCCTTGTGAACTTATATCTTTTGTGACAAATTGTATTTCAGCTACACATACAAATTCTTATCAAGATCTACCATATGTATTATTCGAATGTTTCCCACTCGTCTACTGGATATGGCTCCTGTTTTCACTTCACTGAACATGAAATTGAATAAGGAACTAGGCAGCCGATGCTGTTGAGCATTACGGCTGGCGAGGACAGTGAAAATCTACAGATATTACATGTTTATTTTCATGTGCATGTAACTGCCTTAAAAACGAAATAAATTTCATTGCAACTCATGTGTGTACACGGATATTAGTTGGAATTCAGCATGACTCATATTATGTAACAGCGAGATATTTTGTAAAATCTCTTTCTGTATGAAACGCTAAACATTCGTCTTTGGAAGGAAAGTCGGAGCTGCCGCAACCACAGCTATCGTTTTTGGCTTTATTGCAGGCACAGAAATATCCTTCCAGTATGTGCCGGTTTTCCTTGTGAAGTGAGGAAACTTTCTCAACTTTGGTGTTTTTCTTTTCGCTTTTCCACGAATGCGGATGCATTCGTTTCGGCATGAATGAGCATTTCTGGCTAGACGCCATTAGTAATATATTTAAAATTCAACCAAGGGAACACAATAGATAAGGAGGCGAATAAATATTAAAAAGTTTTGGATTCCAGGCGAATAGAAGAGGGGCCTATCATCGATGTTGGTTTTGGGAGTTCACAGACTCATATACACATTCATACACATCTCTGAAAAATGAGAAAGTCACGGGGCTTACATATCAGAGTTCGTTTGATCGTTAACTGAGATAGCAAAAAGAAAATCGAAATGCTCTTAAGGTATGCTTTTTTTTTCTCGAAATTGCTTTATCGTCTTAATTCCCATTAAAATCTATTATTTTTATTTCAGATTGATTGAATTTTCGTTGTCTTTGGGCTACCTTTCCCATGGCTGCCCAGTTTAAAAAGTTCTTACATAATTTGCAAACAGAGTGGTAGAGAAAATGTTAGAATTCTCATAGCAAAATTAGAAGGGAGTACAATACATAAAATACCATAACCTAGTTTTCTCTACAACCACTCTGTGCGTGCTATATTATTCTCTTCCGACTGAAACAAACCTTCAATTTAATGCCGATTTCGATTCGCAGTGACCAGATTTTCAAATAAAACAAAATATTTTTTTCGGAAAATTTTATTTGGAAACGAGCGTTTGGAAGCGGTCAAGAAAAGAGACCGATGTGAAAATGCATGTACGTCTTTCAAAAATGGAATTTAATCTTCGCTACTTTTTAATGCGAAGCTGTTGAGACTGCAGTTCTGTCTTTCCAAAATATTATTCAACGTAAACCGGTGGATTAGCATACTAGTCGTTTTTAAAGAAAATTTTTAACTAAAGCGATCATTGTGGAATGCAAAAAAAATATATATATATGTACTCGTATTATGTAATTTTGAATCTGCTTTTGTAGCTCTGCATATGAGTCCGACTGAAGACCACTTTTTCAACCGAAGCCGAAATAAGAAAATACTGAGTAATAATAAAATCACTTTATTTTAGTTTAAATTAATCAATTTTTCATTCATTGGTTCATGAAAAAAAAAACTTAGTCAGCAAAGTAACTCAATATGTTTTGATGACAAAAAAAATCAAACAACAAAAGTAAAAATTGTGAAAATTAGTTTATAATTAAAATTAAGTAACTTGATTATGTACTCAAAACTTCTTCGTGTAAATTAGCCCTCCTATCTGCATATATCTGTCCAGCAGCACTAAATAGTTGCTCGCTCGCTACGCTAGTCGGAGGAGCTGATAAATATTTTATTGCTACCGTTTTTAAGTAGGTATAAGAACTTGAAGCTCAGTAATGAAAAATCTCAGTGTCATGGCACTGTCATGGCACTTCCACCGATTTTTGGCAACATTGGTCTAAACAGCTGACGCACGTTTCGTGTTTTGTTTCACTGTCAGAAATTTTCAGTTTGATGTATGAATCGTCTTACAAATGAACAACGCTTGCAAATTATTGAATTTTATTATTAAAATGCGTGCTCTATTATAACGCGCATCATTGTGTTCAGCGACGAAGCTCATTTTTGGCTCAGTGGGTACGCAAATAAGCAGAATTGTCGATTTTGGAGTGAATATCAGCCAGAAACATTGCAAGAGCTACCAATGCATCCAGAAAAAGTCACAGTTTGGTGCGGTTTATGGACTGGTGGCATCATTGGACGGTACTTCTTCAAAGATGATGCGAATCGTAACGTAACTGTGAGATGATATCCATTTTTTTTTTGCCCAAAATGCAAGAGCTTGACTTGCATGACAAGTGGTTTCAACATGACGGTGCCACATACCACACAGCACGCGCAACAATGAACTTACTGAGAGGCGAGTTCGGTGAACATTTTATTTCAGGACCGGTCAATTGGCGGCCTAGATCGTACGATTTAATGCCTTTAGACTATTTTCGGCTCATGTCTATACAGACAAACCCGCTTCAATTGACGCACTGGAAGACAACATTGCAGCATTTGTTTGTGAGAAACCGGCCGAAATGTTGGAAAGAGTATGCCAAAATTGGAATAGGTTTATGGACCATTTGAGGCGCAGTCAAGGTCAACATTTGCATGAAATAATCTTTAAACATTAAATTATATGGACCGTACTATCGATTCAATGAAAGATTTTTTTCTTCTGAATATTATGTGTTTTTTCTTTTGAAAAACTTTCCTATAGCTCACCTTTCACCCTTTATGTAGGAAAATCGTTTTTTCACAGACTCACACAAGCGGATTTTTCAAATATTTATCTCTTTGGAATTGTTTTCTTTTACTACAAGTTTTATGTTCAGCATAGCTATGGTTCATTTAAATGATAAGTGACACGGATGCAGAATCAGTAGAAATATCAAGCTTGATAGAAACATTTTGAAACGGTTTGTCAGGTTGTTCACCAGAATCCACTCTTCCATAGTCGGCACTTAAATTCCGCCACGTTCTACCATATAGAGAGTGGGGGCAACTTTTTGTTCGTTCTGCATAAACAACTGCAAATTCCAAATGCACCTTATGTTGATTTTGAAGCTGACGAATAAATGGAACTTCCAAAATACACAGAAGCGAATATTGCAATATCAAACAAACACGGCGCTGCTTCTTCTTCAACTAATTGATCTATTCAACAAAAGTGGTTTTACTTTGAAATAAAAGATCTCCTTAAGGACCTTTCTAGACGAACCAGATCTGCAACTATTGGCAAATATTATTTATTTTTTTTTTCAATTCAATTATTTATTTATTGTTCAATTAATAATTTTACAAATTTTGTATGTTCCTGCGAAGCCTTGTGGAGGCTTTTCTGCAGGAGATCGCATCTCTAATATTTTCAATCTATTAAAGTAAGCTCAAATGCATAGTTGTACAATTCATTATAAAGTTTGATTCTTATACAAAAGATCTACAAACAAATTAAGATATTCATAAACAAAATTAAAACATTGACTTTAAAGTTTTAAGTGTTTGGATTATTGATAAGAAAATTTTTTATAAGGGATTTCCTTGTTTTTACGTTTAAGATATTTTTTAAGTTTTGTGGTAAATTATTGAATACTTTAGGAATAATGCATTTCAACTGTCTCTTGCCGTAGTTATTGTGGAAACGGGATTCTTGAAGCATACCTTGTGCCCGTCTTCTGGTATTAAGCCCATGTTGAATTGGTGCGATAAATCGGTTGTCATCATAGTACTCCAGAATTAAGGTCATCTTAAAGATGTTGTCTACAGAAAGAGTTTTGAAATTTGATTGCTCTGGATTGTTGAGCTGGTGATTTGGGTATATCACTTTGAGAGCCGTATTTTGAAGTTTTTTGAGTTTATTTATATGTGTGGCAGATGCACTGCCTCATGCTAGAATACCATACCTCAGTTTTGATTCCACCAAGGCATAGTAGACTTGTCGCTTTAATAACACACGTCCAGAAACCTGTTCTTTTATGACAATCCAATGTTTTCTTTTTTAAGACTTTAAAACTTACAATGCGATTAATAACCTTAAATCTTTTACAAATCACCCCCTATCTCATAGTTCCGCAGACATGAATCATACATATCCTCAATCCGAAGTTCTTACTAAAATTAGAAGAACACATTTCTGTCGACATGTATCAAGAGTCTTGTTGTTCCAGAAGTACATGCACATATACAGTTCCTTAGGTCGTCTGTCGGAAGTAGTTATTATCGGTACACATATTCAAGCTAACATGTGCGGGATATCTTCGACATATTCGGGAAGATGTGAACGAAATGGAGTTCTTGTATTTCGTACACCAATCTTGAACTTTCCATAGATGCATATTTAACAAAGTTGAATAGAACACTTGTGTATGCAGGTATTAATCCATACGCATGGATACATATGGTCATGTCATGTAAGTACAACTACATATCGTATGTACACTGTTCCGGACATGTATCCCTCCATCAATATGAGCCTGACATAGCGGTCCGTAGACAAGCACAACTTTCATGTTCTTGGAACAATATGGTTCCGATGAATTTGTTCCACTAGTTCCTTTAAAAAAGTCATCCGCTGCAAGTTCCTACCTTCACAAGAACTCCTTGTATTGGGAACAACTCAATTAATCGCTTCGAAAAGAAAGCTCAAAATTAAAATACGTCTGCCTCCTTCCTACTAGACAGCTACAAGAATATTTCAAACAAATGCAAACAAGCGTCTTCAACAACAACGTGTTTTTTTTTCAGAACTCAATAATAACCTAATTATTTTCTTTTATTTCGTTTTCTCTTCGGAGACTCTATTAGGGTGTCGAAAAAAGGGTTAATTTAAAAATAAATTCGGGATTAATTATTATCCTTTGAGTGGTAGCAATTAACTCAATTCTTTCGGTATTTATTTTTATGAAGTGCTAATCCCATAACGATTTGAACGGGTTAAAATATTTTCTCTTACTTTCTTCAGTAACTCAAGAGAAAGGTAAAGACTTATTTGATAATTATATCCAATTAATTCGTAAAGGGGCTTAAGCTGAATTTATGATTGGGATATAGATTGCAGTCGATTTTTTATTCATTTAGTGTTAAAAAAAGGGAAAAAAGATCTACATTCAATAAATTTTTAAAAACGGAATACAAAATGAAGGATAAAAAATATTTGAAGGGGCTTTTCCACCGGTTACTAGCTTTCTAGGTAATTATTTGTACACGCTTTGTATTGAATAATTGAATATTATGAAATATATGTAACTTATAACAAAAAAAATAAATTTTCACTTTTTCATATAAATATATAAGTAAGTTCATTAAATAGTTTTCAGTGGATTCCATCGGTGATATTTATTGCACCTGGCTACCCTATCTCTTGGGTTAATGTTGACGTCTCAAGCTTTGTGGTCAGAATGTGTTATTCAAATCCAAGTTTTGTACATATAAGAAATGTAAGAAACTATCGCAGGCTACAGAATCATTTAAGTTCAAGATCAAGATCCAGCCCCAGCTTCTGTGATAACTTCTGTTTTACTAAAATATTGGATGGCACTACAAAAGTTTCCAGCACATTCCTCCGTAACATCTTGTTGATAAGGATTATTGCCGACTTCTAACGGCGAAAATAAAGAAGCCTTGAGCAGACTATTAGTACTCTTTGAGTGTTGTCAGCAAATAGAAAAAATGTGGGCTCTATCGTAATTCGAGATGTTCACAGTTCAGTTATTGCCTGAGTGGACTCAATTACCCACTACCTTATTTTGGTATCCTTATCATTGTCTACTCATTGTTAGAGAAAACCTTATATTACTCACATCGATTTTACTACTAAGGGCACAGATTAAGTCCCGATAGTCTCAGAAAGGCTAGAAGAACGATTACTTTCAGTATCCCCAGTACTTCGCTTTCCGTAATCACAATATTCCTATGACTCAATCATACTTAAAGAGTCATGGGTCCTAGTTGTGCGTTCAGCAGCGACCCATGAAGGGTTTGAGATTGAGCTATTGTTTCCTTTCATTCTTGAAGGTCCGGGAAACGCTGCTTCCAGTTGCCAAGACTAAGCGCTCTCGAGCCCGCAATTACTTGGTGTCTACACCGGAGGTTTGGCCTTCATCTCCTTCTCGAACCCGGAGACTGGGATTCAAAGCCCCTCTTGGCTAGAACGTTGTTGTCCATTCGCTCGATGTGGCCGACTGTAGTCGACGAATTTTTACCTTTCGAACTTCATCCACATCTTTGTACAGTACTTAGAGTTCGAGGTTGTGTGTTCGCCTTCTTCGCAGACAGGATCATATATTCGTCATGGGTCCTAGTAGCCTCACTAATTCTATTGGTTTCACTGCTCCAAGTCCCAGTGTTATCAACCTTTCCAGAGTTTGGTAAGAAAATTTAAAACAGGTCAAAATTAATTTAAGTTATCTCATCGACTCAAAACTCCTTTATTAATGGACAAAAAAACGAAATATTTAAACTTAGTTGAAGAAACATCTCTCAAATGATATAACATTCAATGGAATGTGTTCAGTAGCTTGCGGGACTATACATGTAATTAATAAAATCTGTACGTTAAGTGTCACAAATTTGATCAGCTCTCTGAGTCTGAGAACATACACCATCATCAAATAAGAGTTCGTTTGACGCAAACAAATTCGCGCGTCAAGATAATAATGAAACAGCACCATATAGGGACAAAAAAAAAATGTCTCTAAACTGTGTTCGGCTGGCTCCATGATCTACAATTAAATAGAGTATATTTACTATATTCTTCCGATTTCGTTCTACATTTATTTTTTCGGTTTTTCTTTTGTTGTTTCAAAATCATACCCCTCTCATTCAAATTCATCTCTCTTCTCATCTCTTTCATTATTACAATCAGGAGTATGTCTAAAAGTCGCTATGCAAATCCAGCCAATGAAGATGTTCCAAGCCATATTTAAACCTTGTTCCACACACCCGTACATTGAGTACACATTAAGACCGAAGACGAGAATTGTTAAAAACTCCATTCTCCCCCCACGTCATCTACGAGTAAGAGTCTAACTAAATAAATCCAGAATTTGAAAGCGATGTACACATTCCTGTGGGAGGCATAATCGACTTCTACTAAAATTACAAATATTCGTTAGTGCAAAACATTGCCACAAATTTGCTGATTTCCCGGTTTCGGCTAGGTCGAAGATCTGCTGCAAGGAAATGTAGATTGAAATTTTGAATAAACGCAGAACTTGTCATAACCGTTTAAGGTGAAAGCCCTTAGAATGACGACAAAGGTTATCCCATCCCTGTAACCTAATTTCAATTATCCTGACGCAGAGTTGGAAAGGTTAGGAAGTCCAATCCTTTTTTCCACTGTGATGGCGGCGGCGGCGGCAGCGGGGAAAGTGTTTTCTATCACATCCCCGGCTCCGGCAATTTTCCCTTCTTCTTCCTCTTCTTCATCCCTTCACCAAATATGAACCTTAAAAGTCATGGTCGACCAGAGTATCAAAAGCACAAAAAAACAAAAACGTTTAAATCGGTGGTTTACCTGGACGCAGGTTGGTGTCCGATTTAGAGCTGATTACGGTGGCAATTATTCGCTCTGCGGAGAGGGTGCCGTGGTGTACGCGGTCCGACTGTGTTTTTCGTCCGCTATAGAGGGAGCAGAAGCGACCAACTAACTTACCACAATGCTGATGAGATTGCAGGCGGGAGTAAGAATTAGATTTTCCATTCCATGCTTTCTGTAAGCTTCTCTTTTTTTTGTCGGCGTGCCACTTTTCACATTTTGACGTTTAGCTGAAGCACTCTTTTTTCATTTCATACTTTTTCGCCTTCGTTTCAAATGCAGGATCTCTCGTGGGCGCCGCCGCGCGTCGAGAAATAATTAGAAAATGATTTGTTTGCCGAGTATTTAATGGAGAAGGAAATGGACAGGAGAATATATCCTCTTCCACGGGTGGTGGTACTTTCATTTAGTCTTCATGTAGTGCGCAAACCGAGCAAAGCGGTCGGCCAACGAACTGAAGAATAAATGGGTTATGGGATAATGACTTACGCTTGTTACAAGGGTTGGTAATTATGATATAATGCGAGATTACTCAGAAATTGTGCGGAATAAATTCTAAGTTGGGACTGAAAGTGTTAATGGCCATTTCGCACGGTGTACGGAAACAAAACCTTTTTGGGCGATTAAGTAAATTATTTCATATTTGATGGGAATCTTAAGAGATGGAATGAATTAATTCCATACATTGAGAGGTGAAAAAAATCCCCATCAGCAAATGCACTGTTTTTTGTTTTTCGTTAGCATTAGTGGGTGTGCACAGTAGTCCGTCTACAGAGGCTGGAAAAGGGTTCTAAGAAAAACTAATAGGGCTCTGGAATTGAGGAATTTGTTTTCTGATTATTTCCTACGAAACGAATTTTTTAGGATACCGCTTCATGCTTCATGCTTGTAGAGACAATTTTGGAGAAATATTGTAAAATCGTCTATGAGCCGGATTGAGTATTTGTGCATCATATGGGCACTGGCTTTTATGGTTTCGTTTCTAAAAGCACTGTGTCCATTTGTTAGTCACACATGCATACTTTTTCCCAGATTTCGGAAGTGATTAGTATGAAATTTCAGGATGAAACGCGTTTTACTTAGCCATGAATGTTGGAATTTGGGGAGAAGGCCTCCCACATATCGGGTACTCGAAAAATTGCAGTTAGCTTGGTACGAAAACAAAAAATTTCTTGTTTTTAAAAATGAATGGAAGTTTGAAGGACAGATATAGGGACACACCGACACTGTGGAAGGTTTCATTCTTTTGATATGAAACTTGATGTCTGTACCATAGCCAGAGACAGACTGGTCACCATTGTTATACCATAGGAATAAATAAATATTCCTCACCACAAAATTATCACAATTTTTGCTACTTATGTACCCATCCCTATGAAACCTCCTTTAAGGAGATTAGTTTCGATAGGATCCGCATATTACGTTTCTATTTCGGCTCTGTAGTGTCCGTGCAAAATTCGGTATGGGGGAGACGCGGATAGGACCGATTACGCAGTGGCCGGTAATCAAGTATTAGGTATGTATGATCCCTAGATTATTCTAAATTTGAGGCATGTGTGTAATGCTCTCAGACCTTATTTATTCACGGCGTTAGACAAGTGATCCTTACTAGAATTCTATATTGGTTGAAAATCACCATATAAAGGGCGATTTTGTAGATATTATCTTTTCGGCAACACTGGTTTAAACAGCTGACGCACCTTTCTTGTTTTTTTTTTCACTGTCAAACATCTTCAGTTTGGTCTATAATTTAACCATGAATCGTCTTACAAACGAACAACGCTTGCAAATTATTGAATTTTATTAACAAAATGCGTGCTCTGTTAACAAAAGTTCATCGCGCGCTTCTTTCATTTTATGGTCAGTTCATTTTTGGTTCAATGGGTACGTAAATAAGCAGAATTGTCGATTTTGGAGTGAATATCAGCCAGAATCATTGCAAGAGCTACCAATGCATCCCAAAAAAGTCACAGTTTGGTGCGGTTTATTGACTGGTGGCATCATTGGACCGTACTTCTTCAAATATGATGCGAATCGTAAGGTAACTGTGAATGGTGAGCGCTACCGTGAGATGATATCCAACTTTTTTTGCCCAAAGTGCAAGAGCTTGACTTGCATGATATGTGGTTTCAACAAGACGGTGCCACATGCCACATAGCACACGCAACAGTGAACTTATTGAGAGGCGAGTTCGGAGAATTGGCCGCCAATATCGTGCGATTTAACGCCTTTAGACTGTTTTCTGTGAGCTTATGTCTACACAGACAAGCCCGCTTTAATTGACGCATTGGGAGACAACATTGAAGCATTTATTTGTGAGATACTGGCCGAAATGTTGGAAAGAGTATGCCAAAATTGGAGTAGGTGGATGGACCATTTGAGGCGCAGTCAAAGTCGAGATTTGCATGAAATAATCTTCAAATATTAAATTATATGGACCGTACTTTCATGCATTTTTCTGAATTTTATGTTTAATTTTTTTTTTTTGAAAAAAACGTTCCTAAAGCTTTAAAACAATCACCCTCTAAACTCAAATTCAACCCATTTAATGCCTTTGGGTTGCATTTCTCAGATTTCCTAACATAAATGGTTACTAAATTCAAATTACTTGGAATTTTTGATTAAAACGAATTTCGAGTTTTGCATCATCGTATTTTCAGAACTACACAAAACAAAATGCATTCTCCCATGCGAGCAGCGAATATCAAATATCCTTGCTTCTTCCGCTAGAAAATTCCACTACTCAAATTTCAGTTTCTACATCTGTACTGGTCGGTGGTACTTAGAAACAAAAAATGAATTCCAAAAATTCACAAGAAACCCCAAATGAGAGTCCGTGATGCGACACATCACACATAAACATACATTCATTAGTCTCTTGAAATGTTTAATTGATGCATGACTTGCTAGTGTCACGGTGATATTTTTCTGTAAAAATACCCCTTTCCATTGACATTTTGCCTTCGCGAGGTTGTTGGCTGTTGAGGGTAAGAAACGTGCCTGTGTTCAATTTTGTGTTGTTATCTTTAGTGATTTGGAAATTGGTAGCCAGCTCCGACTATTGAATACAGATGAGCTGTTCAAAAGAGAGAAAAAAGAAAAAAACTGCAAGCTTTGAAGGACATACTCTGTTTTTAACGTTTCCCCCGTCGTGTTGTACGCGATGCAACTTGACCGTCCTCTTCGTAGAAAATGACTACCCCAGTTGTCATGTGGGCGATGGGTTGATTGGAAAAGTTCTCCCTTGTCGGCAAACAGCATACAGTGTAAACAGGTTTCTGAAGTCCTATCAAATGGTGAACTATGCGCTGTATTGGTAAGGACTGCCAGAAGCAACAATGACTCTATTCTGTGCATCTACAGATATATAAATGCATGACACACATAAGAATGTACGTATGAATGTGATTGAGTGTTTGCAGTCGGGTCGGGATGAAGACGGAACTTCTCAAAAGCCGTTTGTTGGTCACATACGATACTCCCTCCCCCAAACTTGCGAAAGGCATATCCTCATCAATATCCTTTGGCTGTTTTCGATTTTACGATTGTACTGGCTGTGTGTGCTGCGTCTCATGACTCTCGCTTCCATGCATGCATGTATTTGTCGGCTGATATTAGTATTTTGTTTGCTACAGGAGCATGATACACATCTGTGTTTATGCGCTTAGATGATGACACTGTTGAAGATGACGATATTGAAATGTTCGAAGACGTGCACTCTACTTGGGTGAGTTTTTCATTTAAGAGAATTTTATTGTACCTATGAAAGGGAAAGTGTGTGCTTGAATTGATTTCGATGGAATGAAGTGAAGAAATGGCAATTCTTTGCTAGACACGTCATTAATGAAAATGGCTTAAGCGGAAATGCCGCCCTCATAGGGAACCGCTACCGCAGTTCGTTTGGTGGGCGGGTGCATAGACGGCAATCGTTAGCTGAAGGAACACTCATAAAGGCCAATTTACAACTCGATCGTAAATAAATTTTTGTTGTCGCTTTTAGTGCTCCTGGTGTTGCCGTTCACCCAGTGAGTGATGATATTTTTACTGCGCATTCATTGTGCTGTTATGCCTGCACTTCTATAAATGGAAGCTGGTTGATACCATCACTTTCAACACCGTCAGCACAGCGCCACCACCCTCTGGAGTGTGTTTATTTTTGTTCCACAACAATTTTTATGAATTTCCTAGGGAGCGTAGCGCTCTGCTTTGTATCCCTATTTTACAGGAATGGACAATGGATGCAGTCGCTTGGATGTTTTCAGTTGCATTGTTTACAATTTTACCACAACTAAAAAAAAAACGAGGAAAAGAGCACAACGTTGCCGGGGTACAGACAAGAATTAAGACATTTTTCTTTTTCATACTACCGGATAAAGTTTCTGTCGTAACCTTCCTGTGCGATTGTGTGTAACCGGCATACAATGGAGTGCACTGCAACACCACCAACATCGTTACTTCCTACAAATTGCTATCAAAGAGGATGTTTTGTGCTTTTGGTATCCGACCTTTGGCTGATTTCTTTTAACTGATGAGCGTTCTCTTTTGTTTAGTGCGAACGCTTTGGTTTATTTTCTTTTCAATTGACGCGTATGTATGTAAGACATGAACTTGACAAGACGTAGTGGTTACGTCTTGTATTTTTTTTAAGTTTCCTCACCGCAATGGTGGTTGTATATAAAACTAAAAAACTAAATTCCTTACCACGTCAGCGGGCACAATTTTTTATTTTTGGAAAACACTATTTGTTATTTTAGAACCTGCAGTCTAGCCTAATGTTACATTGGATTTAATCGTAACGAGTACGAAAGTTGGCCTCAATCCAAAATTCAATCAGGTTTCATTATAAGACATAAAATAGCCGACAAGTAACCCTTTAGTGTACAAATAAAACATGGCAAGCACACTTACACGAAACTATATAAACGAGGAATTTACAACATTTATATTCTATAAAGGTTAGAGTGATTGTCTTAGGTAAAGTGTGTTCATCGTGAGGTTGCATTTTTAAAAGGCTGTTTTTGACAGCGTCACTCCTCAAGTCTTCATGAAATTACTTACACTAAAACAGCGTCTCCAAATTGTTCAGCTGCATTAGGAAATCAGTGTTTGTGTGTTGTTGTTCAGTGTTTGTTATGTTATGTTTATACAAATGAATCGATTGAGGAATTTGTGGTGCCCACTTTTTATTTTAAGTAAAAGCATACTGAACTCAACTTATGCGACGTGAATTTGCGTCTTATTTTCAGTAAGTGGGCTCTGGCAAAATTGCAATCAGCCATCTTTCCAAATAATCGGCAAGTAGTTTCAAAGTCAGTAGATGCCATTTAGTTGTACAAACAACAATACTTTCTGACGCAGTAAGAATGTTGAGCTTCTTGCCAAATAAAGTGTTTTTAGGGGAGTCCGTCATCAGCATCATCGTTTTCGATGAGTAAAAGGGTCATCAACTCTGAATCAACAGGAGCTATTCCCAAGCTCAAACAGGGGAGTTTATGGGCTTGATCCAAACACCTCGATCTGAGTCTACCATCATGTGTATCTACCGAGTGACCTGCCCAATTGAATCACATTTGAGGCATGCTTCCAAAATCTTGATGAAGGGGACATCCGTGCCATGTGACCAAACCATCGAAGCCAGCGCCTTCCTATGCGATGAAGTAGCTTCCCAACATTGAGTTGAAGGAGAGTGTTGCCTCATTGTTTCATTTATCCCGAAATTTATTACATTTTTGTGAAAGTTTATGGTAGCCATCACCTAGCCTTCCGAGAGATGGTTTGCAAAGAAGAAGATCTATTTGGCTTGAAAAATGAAATGGACAGAAAAATGAAATTGGTCAGTCTGCGTCCTGGAGAGTCATGCCAGAGACAAGTCCTACCGAAGGAAGCGGGTAGTTCCAATACAGGTTCGGGCTAAACGAATGCTTCTTTTGAACCTTGCCTCACTAGTTCATCAGCAAACTCGTTTCCCGTGATCCCGTGATGTGGCGGGACCCAAACAAGTCTTAATGAATTCAGTTTGCCGAGTAAATTAAGGGAGGACTTGCATTCCCAAACTATTTTGGAAGTGGTTAAAGGGTTGAGTAATCAAGAGCAGAGCCAGCGTACTGGGAATGGCTCCTGTGCACCCGCGACAAACCCTTCTTGCTTGTTCCACCAAACGACTGATGCATAGGAGAGAAGAGTTATCACTGCCGTATAGATCCACACAGATCTCTTTTTGGTGATAGGCCCCAGGTTTTACCAAAAATTCCCTTACACTCCCAGAAAACTGACAGCGCCTTGGAGGTTTTCGTCTTAATGTGTCTTTTTCAAAGAAGTTTTTTATCAAGCATAACACCTAGGTATTTCGCTTCATTGGAAAATGGAATGCTGACGTCTTTTAGTACTGTTCGAGTTAGACCAGTCTCGTGAAGAGAACAACAACTTCGGTTTTAAAAGGATTGACTGAAAGACCGTTCCTAGTACACCAGCCATCGATCAGATTTATGAACTATAATAAGGATAAAGTACTCTTAGTTTTCTTGTGGTTCTAACTTGTTCACAATGAAGACCTTGATCACACAGACAATAACATTTTCTTGTCATTTCATTAAATTGACAGTCTCAGCACCGATCAGGGTGAAGTCTCTTTAACTACCACGAATCAACTACACTGAGCAAAAATGACGCTCCTCGGGTACCCGAGGTAATCGAAACCATTTGCTACGATATTTTATAATCCTTGCCATAGGCCCAGACTGCTCTTTCCACATCTGGCTACTCTACTTAACGATTTTGCTTGTGAAAAAAGAACACCGATCCAAAATCATTTCACTACCTCTGCCACTGGGCGTGATTTATCAATCACCGGTAATGGTTGCTTGTTCATCGCTACAAAATACATCTCTCATGTGCACTTCTGGATACAATCTTATGTACCTCGTCCTTCTGATTATTATGTACTCCTTTCAAACCTAAACAATTAACGATGTGACGTTTGAATTCGAAATTAATCGCCCACTTAACATCTAAAATTGAATATTCTCAGTTTTATCGATTCACGTATTCGTTACTTACTCACCGAGCAGGACACCTCGCATTCGTATTCCATTCGAACAATTCAAATTCAACAAAGGAATTCCCCGAACAATAGAAGTTGATACACTCTGAAGACCATTGCCTTCGATACGAGTCCGAACCGCTTTCAAGGGGATAATTAGTCGGTGATTAAAAGTTTCCTAGAGTAGGACAACTAAAAGGACGGAAGTAGTTTTTATTCCAGCTCCTACTTCGCCAGTAATACTAATCGTCCTTCGCAGTGGCGGGTCTTTTTTCAGGTATTTTTTTTTTTATCACAAGCGCTATTGTGGATTCTTATTGGATCAGAATGCGGGGAATGTCTTAAATGCTAACTAAAAGAGAACAACTTTAATATGTATATGATATGAGCACGAAGAAATCGTGCCCAAGACCTGACTGGTTGAGGGCCTCTTTGCAGGCATTCTCAAAAATCGGAATATACGCTCTGATAAATTTATCTCTTTTTGTGAAAAGTTTTGCCTTCGGCCGGCTTTGTTCCTTTGAGTTTTCCGTTGCCTCTTTGTTGAAGTTCTGGTCATTGTTTTCGAATATTACAGCAAATCCTGGTTGAACTCTGAACTATTTACCGTAAAAAAAAACGATTGTTTTTAAAGTTAGCACTTTTGTTTGGGGGTGTTGGGCTGGCAATAATGCGAACACCGCGTAGGGTGCACGGAAGAGATGGAGGAATATGAAAAGTCGGTGTCATCAAAAAACTATTTAAATGCGATGCGAGAAAAATGCATTTTACTATCCTCTCTGTGTGCACATAGTGGCAATGGTTATTTTATGCGAAAGGATTTTTACATTTCTCTCAGAGTTTGAAGTACGAGTGCTTGACGTATTTCTGATGGTCTATTGTCGGCAAAGTTTTGATTTGATAAGTTGCTGGAACTTTCATTATTTTTTCATATGAATGAAAAAATGAATCTGACTGCTTGCAAGAGCATTTAAAGGAATGCCGATGTAAGTGGCACTTGCTACATTCCAATTTTGTGTTCTGACATCAATGCAAATTGAAGAAGTACATTTTCCGTGAACTTGTTTCCAGCAAAGTGGAGATTTCCGCCGTTTTTTGGCGTACCCGTGATTTTTGTTTGAACAAACCAATACACTGCTGTCTAATGGCACCACTCATGTGTTTGATCGCTTAGCGAATTTTCGTCCATTTATGTCAGTGACTGTCTTCGAGCACTTTATTGCACCCATTATCCAATTAAATGATTCCCATTGTGCAACTTCCGACCATTTCTCAACAGTGTTGTAATCCTTATACAAATGTTGCCTTTAGCGATAATTTGTCATTTCGGACAAAAACCACATTGAGAGGCAGAGGTGGTCGATGGTCGGCAGCTTCTACCATGGAGGTGGGCATTGAAAACAGCTTCAAGTGAAAGGTCCTTCCGTAGAACGTTTATTGGAATTTATGCAAATGGGAAGTTTACCGTGTTCGTAGGGGCCGTTCCACGTTGGTTGATGGTCGGTTGCCTGAATGAGTAGGTGGCTTAAGACGAGAATCCCTTTACCTATTTGCATATTCCACTGTGGAAACTTCTTTAAGGGCTCACATTAAATTGATATTGGGAGTTAACTCTCTGCACGGTGGGCAATTAATCACTACCCATACCCTCACTGACCTACCCCACTGCTGAAAGTGGGTAAAATCTGCGTTTTTCACCACAAGGCGATGCCAACTTTCATCGTATCCGTTAAACATGCAGACCCACATACACATATACTTGTGTGGAGGTGCAATTAATGGCCTTAGCAGGTAAGAGCGGGCGTTTGCAAAGAAGGTAAAACCAATTCACTGCCGCCCACCTTAGAATTACCATCTGTCTGATGATAAGAGAAATTACCTTGCACGGAGCAATTTAAATAGTAGAATGCCAATGAAAATTAAAATCGTATATTTGTATTTGCCTGGCTGCCGAAGACGAGGGGCGAGATAAGAAAACAATGTAATTTGCTTCTGGGGCTGCACCTTGGAAAAAATTGAAATTTACTGATGAGAAAATGCGTAATTAATTTATACTCAACTCAATTTACTCGGAATACGTGTTGTATCGTTCTTAAGGTATACCATTTAATGGAACGAATTGCGACGTTAAAAGTTAAAGTTTTTTGCAGGTAAGAAGGTAGGCAGAAGTGGCGTGGTGACCTTAGTCAATTTGAATCTTTTAGAAAATTCGGGAGTTGTTCGATGAAGAAGTATACATTCTTCGTCTACATACGGAGAGAGGAGATGAAAGACTTCTTTCGGCTACGCCGGCATGTGTGTGCCAATGGCACAATGCACACTGCACCAATGAGTTTTCTGATCGGTGATCTGTCTAGTTTCAACTAACGCAATAGGTTTGTTTTGGGTCAGATCATGTCTTCTTGGTTGAGGCTCATGGCATGAAAATTAGAACTCCTTAAAGATTGAGCAGCGAGAATTCGCAGAGGAGTAAGTCGCGAGTCGTCAGTGTCCCGGCACCCATGAGAATTAAATGTTGTAGAACTTAGCCTTGTGTTAAGCCGGTGCGGTAAGGATGTTTCGCTGTTGAAAGTGATGCCACCCAGAAATTTGATTGGCTACCAAGACAGGTAAAAATGTCCCTGGCTTTTAACCAGGATGGTGCAAAGGAGTTTCTATAAAAAAAAAACATGAGTGATGTGGAACTTGAAGTTCAATGTTTCTTTTACACATTAGTTAATCCTGAAAGAATTAAATTAACAGATAAACGATACGTTGCAGGGACGTATTTGTTAAGGCCTTCGTTTATCCCTGACCAAAGAAGAAAGAAAGCTTAACTAAGGCTATGTTAAGTTGTAATTGCTTGTTGTACGGTCTACACTCGAACAACTATATGTAAACGAAGAAGGTATTGTTTTAATGATTTTTGTGCGGTGAATAGGAATATAATTTGGTTGAATTAATATATAGTGTAACACAATGAAAATTGTTTACGTTTGGTTTCGGTTACGTAACTAACCATATACAGATGCATATATATTTGGTCGTTCACTAAGTACTTGTTTTTTTAGCGAAATTTAAACACGACTTTTTTATTGTGTAAAGCATTTTATGAAGTTATGTACTCTCCACTTTGATCCAATACCTGATGCCATCCTTCGGGCAAGATATACGCTTAAGCATTTTTTTCTTGGTGAAAAAAGACTGTACCAAGTGGTTTTTGACGTCCTAATTTGAACTGAAGGTTCTTCCATCCAAATAAGTTTTCCAGAGACCGGAACAAGTAATAGTCCAGAGCACATTTCATTCAACTCTCAAAAACTTTTCGCGAGGCATCAAATTTGTATGAGGTTCTATCAGAACATGAAGAACCCAATATAGACGTTCCATGCTCTTGTGAAGAGTAGTGTTTTTCGAGTTGTTATTCTACGATTTGCATTGACCTGATAAAAATAATAATAATAATTGAGTGGCACTACAGACCACAAGGGACCAGGACCTAACTTTTATAACAACTGTTAGTGTTATGCGTTCTACGGTTCTCTCACGAGTAGAAGGCAACTCCGAACGGCGAGATTTTTGAAAAGCTTTTCATAGACAATTGATACTCTTTGAGTGTTGTGAGCAATTCGAAAGAGGTAATGCCGCGAAAAAATTCAAAGTGTTTCATCTGGGATTCGAACCTAGGCCTTCTGCGTATGGGTCTACGCACTTACCCACTACGCCACAGCGACCACATTGACCTACGACTTCGGCTTTAAGAGGCCTTCCAGGACGTGGTGCATCCTTAGGACCGAAATTGCCGAAACGAAATTTTGCAAACAAATTTTGGCATTGGCGTTTGGTCAACGCATTTGCTCCTTACAAGTTACAGAATTTTTGAATTTAACATTTTGTGAACCTACGATGCGTTTTTCCTTTCCGGAAATAAAAAAGCAAAATATGACGAAACATTAACTCCGTTTTTTTTAGAAACTGGAACGGTGTTCTTAAACTGAATAAGAAAAACTTTTGATACCACTAATTGACTGAACGCTTCTTCATTATTTAACAAATATCTATTATCAATAAGATTGAAATATTCGAGAAGGACAACCTACTTGATCGACAAATTTTCTTTCCTTCCTTTCTTTCTTCCAGGGAAAGGGAATAAGTTTAAATTTCCAGTTTTGGCTGTCAGGCAAGAAACACTGTAGTGTTGCAAAGTAAATAAGCGAATGTCGCTCGCTCTAATCTAATACATTTTCCAGAACGGCTACCATCTACAACATGGAACTTAAACATTGATTCGAAAAAATTACATTGTTCCACGTAAAAAGAAGCTCTTGAGCACAAAGTAAACAATTTAATTTTTTTTAATCTGGCCTTAGTACTGACTTGAGTTCTCTAAATTTTGCTTTCACGGCCATATTTCCTCCCTAAGCCTAAAAAAATTATTTTGTCTGTCTTCAATTCTTGAACCGATGGCTGGAGTTGTCCTTTATCCTTCCTTCTGCTGATGGTGAAGATCCTAGATTATTTTTTTTAAATTCCATGACACAGTTTGTTGAGCAATATTTAATCCTTTCGACATGTTGTCAAATTGAGACTCGATGGACATAACATTTTATGATTTATAACCATTTAATTTTCCCCTTTTTTAATAAATCACTTACCTTTCGATTGGGATGAGCCTCTATTCATAAAAAGGGCCAACTTTCACGCTCTGTATAAACTATATTTTGCAGAAGCTCTCACAAATTGCTATAACTGCAGCCTACCAGAGCATTGAAGTGGTTGACAAAAACATTCAAAACATAATGCTGTTCAAAAAATGCATTACATCCTATTGTGCTCTAAAGAAATATCTAAACAACACTGCTGGTATGTCATTCAATAGGTCATACACAAGTACAATAGGAATGAAAATAAATTGAAATCAATGCATAATAAACTTCTAAATGCCTGCCTACGCAAAGTGGTGATATTTTTTGCCGCATTCATGTATGTCCCAAGCACTGTGCGGTTACAGGAACACCCGTAGAGTCGCAAAAATTTACAATTCATTACCGTTAAATTTACATGGTGCGCCATGTCGTTTACAAACCCTGTACTATGGTAGCACTGTAGACCAATAGTAAGTAGGTACAGCTAATGTCCTGTGTGCACAACCGTCTAATATACATTTATCCCGAGATGGTTGAATACGCCATGCCGCGCAACTATTCGTTAACGATTTCCCTGCACAACTGTGGGTTGTAGTACGCGATTTGGATTCTGGATCCAAATGTTCTGTGCAACCGCATAAATGACTGCATTCCAACACAAAAGTTCGCCACTCAGTTTGTGGATTGTGCATATGGTATATGGAATATATCAGCACTTACTGACTACATTTATTATTAAAGGAATTGTTTTAGACCTCCAGCGTTGTGGATAAACCTTTGCATTTGATTAAATTTTCATAAACTTAAGTATGTAAGTTATACGTTAATGAGGTCTACATGTGACAAGTCAACGAGTGACCTTAACAACGTGCTTATAGATACCATGTACAACAAAACTGGAAGAAGTTTAGTGAACAATCTGTTTTTGGATTGTAGTGCATCAATAGAACGGCTAAAGATTTTTTTTAAGGATTCGATGAGAGGCTGAAACACATGTCATTCTGTATGAGATCGATGACAAAAGCGTTTCCTTGATCAAAAAATACTTTCCTGGTACCCAATCTCACCCAATCTATGCCACTATCGCGAAATATAGAAGATATTACAAATAATTCGTTCTGTGAGCTATACCCAAATCAAAATTTATGCACTCAAACACTGGTGTGTTAAAAACAGAAAAAGTTCCTGTTAAAGAAAATAGTTTTAAGACTATGTATACAATATTTTGGGGCAATGCATTTCGTGGTGGACATGGACCTTAACCAACACTCCTTCGAACGTTCACGGTCTCTTGCCAGCTGCCTTTAATTAAACGCCATAAGCTGATCCTTCTCCACTATTGTGTCCAAACTCAGTTGCGGTCGTCCTCTGTTTTCTTCCATTTCTTGCCATTCTTCCAATGGCGCGGTTTCAATGTCCCTTAGTGTCGGAACAGTGTCATACATACAATCTAAATAACCTAGCCATTATAAGCGTTCTTCTATAGAGGCACATCTTCTACATCCGCAATGAGTAACGTCCCGGATTCTGGGCGATCGAGCAGGACATTCGTGATCTAGGTATTCAAATCCAAAATCCAGCTTAATCTCTCAAGATAGGACTTGATTTTTCAAATGCCTCCTGAGCTTAAACAAAAGACAGCGGTTGGCAGAAGTAAGTGACACTTGGTTTCAAAACTGACATTATTGTCCTTTACCGAGTGGCCAAGTACTCAACAAAGTGTTTACTACCCATTTCAGCGACCTGCCCGAGATGTCGGTGTTGGCGTCTTTCCTTTTGATAGCTTATACAGTACTTTGTTTTTCTTTCGTTTTACAGTCAGGCCCATTTTAGCTGCTTCCGTCCGCTGTGTTCGTTTCATGACGTCAACGTCATCCCAGTAAGGCAGTAGCTGACCGCACTTCTGGAAGATCCCCATGTGATTTTCGCCCATCGCATTGCGTTGCCTTGTCGAAACACCTTTTTGACATTGAAAGTTTCGGTGACCGACCTGATTGGTGCAGCGAGAGTTCTTCATTCTCATTCTTCGCAGTTTGACGAATTTGTACGGAATGCCAAAAGGTGGCATGACAGAGTTAGCTCTTCTATATACACACTGGCATAGGCAGTCTTGAAATCGACCAGTGGTTCGATTTGCACTTTTTGAAACTTTTCCAGGATCTGTCACAAGTGTGAAAAGGTGGTCTATTGTGGACCTATCAAATTGTTCACGAATTGATTCAAACATTCACACAAAACCGCAGACTGGATCTTGTACACGGTATTAGGGACACTCATCCCTCTGTAATTGGCGCAGTTATAGGCGTCTCCTTTTATGTTGAACGCGCACTCGACACAGGGATTCCACTCATCGGGTATGCGTTCCACTGAGCAAATGTTTCAGATAACCTGCATTAGCCAGAACAAGCAACTTATCTTCAGACTTCAGAGAGTCCTTCAGCTCGTTCGACTTCAGTCTCGATATTGCTGTCATAACTTGGTCTAGTTCGAAGAGGACGAAACTTATTCTCATCGTCGTCCAGGTCGAGTGTTACACTCTACTTGTAGGTGGTTTCTCATCGCCATTTAACAGTCGACAAAAATCATTCTTCTAAATTCTCAGGTACAACAGGTACAAGTTGTCTGTTTTCTTCTTCATTAACAATTAATATTTAATAACAAGTTACTACAAAATAAAGCTGGAATTTGTAGGTATATAGAAAAATTACACTCAGTACTATTTGTTAACGCACTTTCGTTGTAAAAAATTTAAAGCTCGAGAGATAGTGTAATAAGGCTTACGCTTCACTACTGGAAAGTGAATCCTTTGTTTTGGGTTCGGGCCTTAAATATGTTATCCAGGGATCAGGTGATACCGTCATTTGATGAATTACATCTTCAGTCCTCGCCTAACGCGAAAATTGTCTGCTAGTATTAATCCTTATTTCGACTTTCCTGGGCCTCCTTTGACTATGACCCGGCGGGAAACGCTACTGATGATATTATATCTGCTCCGTGGAATAGAATTCTATAAACAGTTGCTGGCATATAATACCGGGGAGATTAATTCATAGCCATAGCTGCGGTTTCCTTGGCATTAACTCAAAATTTCTTCACGTCTATCCTGCTCGATATGACCTTTTTACTAGTTGCACATCTATTTCTATAATTTAAGCTGTTGATGAAGGGTTCTCGAAAAATCTTCCAGAAGTGTATCATCAGTTGTACCAGTTCCTTGCTTACGATAACTACTTTCAATCCCATTTCTTCGATGAACTTCTGTTGAATCTGGTAGTCTCATTATTGATGTTCTCCATGCTTTAATCTCCAAATAATAAGCTATGTGTAGTAAGTATTCCATAAGCTTGATGTAGGCATGGGGGAGAAATGCCTAGCTTCAAAGCTTCCTCATTGCTCAAAGCCTTGGGTCATTTACCTTTGCTGGTCTCGCTCTACAAATAATACATGAACATGCAGAAGACGTGCCAACGATACTTTACCGTCAACTAATGTGAAATGCATATTTTACATGTTTAACTTTAATAACACCAGTGTAACTTGCAATTGCTGTTTCATGTAAATTCCGAATTTCGTTTTCAACTCTCAATCTCTTCTATTACGAGTATATTCAAACTACTGCTAAGCTCTAGCAGACAAATGCTGTTAATATCCATTTTCAAATTTCCCTCAATAGCATGCATCCACTGTTAATTGATTATAAAGCATTCATCTAAAGTGCTTACGTCACCTAACATCTCAAAGTTGACATAAAAAAAAAAAAAAAAACAAAACAAAAAAAATCCCCGTAATATGAGAAAAGGCAGAAAACCACTTTAGTAATCATCGATTATCAAATCATTTTCAGTAATACAATTTCAAATGCCACATCTTATCCCAAAGCCGTCACTCGTAGCAATTTGTGCCGGAGCAGCCGATGGTCTTCTTCTCTGCCTGGCAAATCTAAATCCCACCAGATTCCACCAGTGAAACTCGACTGAAACAACACGTGAGAGCGGGAAGAATACAATAATACCAACAATAGGACTTGGGAGGATAAATTGGATATAGTACATCACCTGTGCGAGGTTTCTTTTTATTTCTCGCTGGAACAACTATAAATCCATTTTTATCCCTTTACGGGCCCATCTATCTTTCGTGGGGAGAACGACCGAAGACCCATAACTACCGCTTCCGTAGGTATGATTCGCATTCACAAATCTTCACACACAGCACAAATGGGAGAGAAAAACCATTCACTTCCTCATTGAGGCTGCATTATTGAAACCCACTGATCAGCCCTGTGCTACTTGGGGTGGGGCCCTAAACCTGATACCCCAATACTCACCTTTACCGGCAACCAGAAGTGCCACTAAATCTGCCTCAGCGAATACGGCGACGGAAAGGGGAAGAAGAAAGCCGAAGAAAAACGAAAGAAAATCGACAAAGACGACCAACAACCCTCATCGTATCCCGAGTCAAATTCCGTTCCTATTTATTTCCTGTTTATCCTTCCATGAATTTTTTATATAATTTTGGCCTTGGGCTAGGTTGTGGGCCTGTTTTGACTACACACAGTCATTGCGATTTAGTTGGGATGTGTGCACCTTTACACATGAATCCCTCTAGGGACACTCTCTCGCGTATGTTGTAAAACAAACACTCTTTATACGGATTCCACAGTTTTCACTGATCTCCTTTGCCTTCTTTTAAATTATACTTTCCTACCGCTTGGCGGAGAGAATAAGAAAATAAGTTTTGTTTTTTGGCTGTGATCCTTCTTCTCCTTAGTTTCCTCCGTTGGGTCTGTACGAGAATATTCGGTGGGCTGCGCAGTGTCGGGGGGTCAAAACGAATCCCACTCGTCCTTGCTGCATGCGTTGCATACGATTTGGTATCTGAACAAAGTCTATTCTTACTTCTAGGGATACTTTAGTGGGTTGGGTATGTAGTAAAATACTCATGCATTTGTACGTCCTGTGGAATATGTACGTACGAGTATAAAACAAGGAGAAGGAGAACTGCACTGAACAGCGGCAGAGTTGATGCTCCTTTTGCTTTTGTTGGCCCACAACTCAGCGCCGAAGGATAGTGGTGATGCGGTTCCGTGTGTTTCTTGAGTGTTTTTTCTGTCCTTGCCCCGGTTAAAACTTTTCAAATTGAGTTAAAAGATAAAACGGAACTTTTTGCTGCATGAGGAGTGACCGAAGGTGGGGCAGAGGGTGATGGGGTTTTCGCTTGTCTATAGCTAGTTCGATGTACATGTTGTGTTAGCATGTACGTATGTATAAGTTGTACGTGTGTGGATTTGGTTTCTCCGCACGTAGTGTTGCTCGGTCATGACCGAGGGGCGAACGCCCAAGCCGATAGGCGGCTACAGACATACCCAAGAATACGAGCCTTCGTTGTCATTCTTTCCCCAAAAATAATGTAGCCGAAAGGAATTTTTTCCGCATTCGTTTTTTTCTCTTTTTTGTTTTTTTCTCTCGATTTCAACTCACGAATCCCATGGATACAATCGTGCATGTTGCAAATGGTTAAAGTCGGGCCCGAAAAACCCGATATACCGAAACTCTGGTCAGTGGAATGTATTTAGTAAATATTTTTCTTGGTCCTTGTTAGCTAGGATTAGGAAGAAGTTGCTGTGGATATCCATAGATGTGTATTTCTATTTTTATGGATGGAATGTCAACAAATTTCAAATTGATTTCCGTGTGGTCTTCCTTAATTTTCGTTCAGGTCCTTCGGACGAATAGTGAAATTGAATTTGCCGCAATGAGATTGTTGGTTGAGATTTTTCAATTTTCCGCTATCTTCATAAACTACACTTACACATCTATCCGTACACGTTTGTGTGTAGGTAATGGCGATTATTTTCATCAGAGCCAGTATCACGTAGAGTTGGATATAGACATGAAAGAAAAATTACCCAAGCTTGGCCCTTTGAAAACAACAATCACAGACTGTAGGTTTATTTAGCCAAGAACAATTCGCAATCCAAACCGTGGATTGCGTCGACCATTAAGGGATTAGTAGCTTTATGAGAGATATTTGTTGAAGCACTACGCTAAAGTTTGTGATGACTACTGATTTCGGTGGTTGAAATTGCATGAACGACATTCTACGCAGTTTTACAGCCGTTTAAAGCAGAAAAAGCTTAGAACGAATATCAAAGCGAGGGCATTCCCATGGTGTTAGGAATGAGCACCTATCAATAGTTTAATTTCACATTTGTCTAATGATTTCATAGGGCATTCAGAAATGTGTTGGAAATGTCCTATTCATCCATCAAACATCTACAATGTACGGGGTAAATGACTCGAACTTCAACTTTATTATAATTTTTTTGATATGCTGTTTGTTACTATGCCAAAGCGAGAAATGTTGGAAAATACATCAATTTTCATGCGGTATCACTAGTTCTCAGTATGTCCACATTTGGGACGCATAATGGAATTGAGATGGCATCGCATGCTTCATGCAAGTGGGATTTTGGTCCATTCCCGGCAAGGAGAGCCAACCTTCGCCCTTATAATAAGCCAGGTCAAGAATCCCAACATTCTCTGTTTCGAAAAGAAGAAGTTTAAAATTGTTTTTTAACAAATCTTGGTTGACTTTCCTTTTGTGAAACGGTAACGAGCTTAAGACTTCAATACTACCTCTAAGATAGTTTCGCGGTATACGGTCGCATCCATTTTGACACCATGGTCCAAAAATGTTGATGCCACGGTCGAAGGACCTCTCTGGTAAGTACACTCGGTCATTTTGTTTATTGACATGCCACTCGATGATAAATGGCGGCTTATAACAAAAAACGAATTCGACAACTCACACTAATTCGCTCTTTTGACTCTAACTTTTTTCTGCCGCTGTGTAAGATCGTGTTCTTTAAGAAACTTCAATTGCTTGAGACCGAGCTTACTTTTCATTTAGCCCTCATAGGACCAGGATTTAGCTTCTGCAACAACTACTTGTGTTGTGCTTGCTACTGTTCTCTCACGAGTAAAAGGGACCTACAGTTTTTTGCCAACCCCAAACGGCGAGATTTGAGAAGGTTTTCATAGACAATTGAGTGTTGTCAGCAACTCGAAAGAGGTGGTGCCGTGAAAAAATACATGGTGTCCTGTCCAGGAATCGAACCTAGACTTTCTGCGTTGTTGTCGACGCACTTACTAGTACTCCATGGCGTCTACCATTTTTTACATCTGTTCCGACGATATTCTGAGCTCATCAGCCATTCTTCCTTCACTTCCACGCTCGATCTCGCTCAATTCGAGTGTTCACTTTCTGAACCATCTCTGCCGTTGTTGCTGCTATTTTATGACCACCTCCATGGCGTTTTCCTGTATGGTTCGAAACACAAATGTTTATTCACGTTAAAGCACTGGAGGGCTCTAACGATGGGTAGTTGTGGTTTTCCAGCCAAATATAAAACCATAACACTATCACGTTTCAATTCTATCGCGTTTAAAAGTTTGTCAGCACCACTGAGACGGTAATCGTTTCGGAGTTTGTAAACATTAAAATTATCTGTCTTGTGTGAAAAGCTCACTGTCATGGACGATTTTTAATTACAGCAATCTGAAATTGGTTGCAGTTCGAGTCAGCCAGGATGTACATGCATATGAATGTACATAAGCACAGTGTCCGCCTAACACTATATATGAACCATTATGACGAAATATGTTTTGACAGCATTTTAACTAATCGAATAGACTAGTTCAGAGAGCTGCTTGCTTTGGAGAAGTATGCGCATGAAGCACTCTTATCAAATACCAAGGTTCATTTGTAAATATTGGTTTTGTGTAGAGATCGTCGTACCGTCTTGCGGAAATAATTTCTGACTTTGATGGGTAATCGAAATCTAGACTTATTTGTGTTATATTTTGTTATACATGTTTCAATTTTTGGAGCTGAATAAATTGGATGGGCATTACAGCGCAAATTGGAACAAGGTCTAGTTTTTCTTAGCAACTACTCGTGTTGTGCGTGCTTTTGGTCTATGACAAGAAGAAGAAACGACGTCTTGCTGCTCTGTCATGGTCGGTGACAAACTTACCGATATCTGCAATGTAAGAAAAGGTTTTAGATCAGATGTTGCTGGCCTGCGCAGATGCCATGAATGCATTTGGTGCACGCAATGAACTTTCAATGAGGCTTTAGTTGGGATTGAAGTGGTTGTGGTAATCGAAAAAAAAACGAAGTACATAAGTGCCGTCATGAAGGTAGGACAAAAATATCAAGACAAAAAAGAAAGCAAAATCTTTAAAATAGTCAAGGACTTTGTCTACATCAGCACAGCAACAAATAGAGACAATAATACCAATACCGAAATCAAGCGTCAATCACGCCTGCCAACTACTCTTTGTTTTGGTCTCAAAAGGCATTTAAGTAACAAAGTCCTTTCTCGAAACACCAAGGGGGCTTTGTACACTACTTGGATCATCCGTACAGTGGTTAATATTGCAAGAACCTGTAAGTTACTAAAAGCAGCTGAGGAAGCCATTTCGAGGAAAAAGATCTACGTTCGATTTTTTTACCTCTTTCGGTTAACGGCATATAGAGGAGAAAATTGAACGATGAACTCTACAGGGTGTACGGTGATACGTACCCAAAGTGGGTATGTCATGTAGATCGGAGGGATTACCTTGCCCGTCGTCGAAGTCGAGTCACTGGGACACCATAACAGGGCAGAACCTGATTTAAGATGGTGTACACCAACTTATCAAAATCGGAGGCTGGTAGTCAGAGACCGAGGTAGCTGTTGATGCATGTTGGTTGAAGCCAAGATCCACACTCATTTTATAGATGGTAAAGAGCAAATTGAACCTTTATCGGACCTTATATATTATATGAGAATTTGTTTACTTTTTTCTTGAGTGGCCACGTCCTTTATCCCAGCAAAGTATCGTCCACAATCACTATCCGTTAAAGAAAGATCTTCAGTTTACAGTTGTCCAGTTAAAGTTTAGTTGAGTTGCACATATTCTTTTGAAAATTATGCCATTTAAAGAAACGTCACCAAATGACAATCGCAATCGTGTTCACTTTTATGACAGATTTCTTGCTAAAAATTGCTACATGTCATACAGGACGCAAGTACTTAGACGATAACAATTTTAAGTAACTTGACGTTTGTTGATCTTCTATTGCTGGGAACTAAGAACTTCTGATGCAGGGATTGATTTCTAGTCGATAATCCTTTTCAAAATCCGCTC
Source organism: Eristalinus sepulchralis (assembly GCA_944738645.1). Lineage (NCBI taxonomy): Eukaryota > Metazoa > Arthropoda > Insecta > Diptera > Syrphidae > Eristalinus > Eristalinus sepulchralis. Next base: position 36,471,194 of record OX122882.1, on the reverse strand, counting down.
TTTCCATTTAATCTTCCACCTTCGGAACAGCTTTCACTTCGCCTCAAAGGAGTCGAACGACAATGTCGATGTCGCTTGTGGTGTTTAGCAAGTGTACTGGCCTATGGAAACATTACTTTTGACCACCTGCAACTCACAGAGCCATCTGCAGTATAAAATTAAGGAACACTGCAGAACATCTCTTTGCCTAAGTTCAGTACAGGTCTTAAATAATCTCTAAGCTTAGTAGCCCAATGAATCACGTAATTTTCACGCAATTGACACCACACCGCTTTCGGTTATTAATGCTGTCGTATGTAAAACGTTCCAAATATTGTCTGACGCAGAGAAGATATTTCGAAGAAGTTTCGAACTTGTATCCTTCCTCCCAGGACGTTATGCGCATTTTTCTCTTCAGTTCTTAGATTTACGTATCTCGAAGCATTTTGAAAGCATGTATGCATACACGTTAGTATGCAGCGTGTTGTAGCTCAATGCCGGAATGCATGCAACAGCAAGTAATTATTTCCTGTTCGTCTTGTCCAAATTGATGTTGTGCACCAATTTACCGCATACATTTTTTTCCATTTGTCTACTGGGGCTTATATGGAAAATCACCTTAACAACTACCGGCATTACTTGATTTTAATGGCATTTCGTGTCCCAGTTGATGACTAACAAACAACAGGAGCAACCAGCTCTCAAAACTTCAACAGCGGCAGGTTTTCTCACTGCAACACACACACCCGCACTCTCGCTCTCCCTGCTTCTTGCCTGTCTTTATTAATAATTTCTTCTGGCACATCGAGGAAGTCCTCAGCCTGAAACCATAATTTACCCAGGCATGGTGGTGACGGTGCACTGGTGAAATATTTCTCATCTAAAGGAAAAATCCTTGCACTTCAACGTTAGGCAGGTGCTCTGGACACGCGAACCTCACACTTTAGAGAATTCTCTTTCACGCTGAAGCAGCTCAAGTTGCTCAAGCACATTCCAGCACTCACACACACACACATACAACGTTGTAGTGCCTCGTCCCCTGTGCCGCCGTCACCACAACCCTCAAGAACATCATCATCAAGCGGCACGTGAAGGGAATGGGGGAGAATTGCAATCGGAGCCACACGGAACACGGAATATAATTAAGTTATAAGCTCCGAAAAGCGTATGCACACTGGATTGATGTGGAAATTATTCACGCCAATCGAATGTCAAATTGTGCACGTTCGTTCCGGAGTCAAACATTTCCAAGTAATGAGGTAACAGGGCAACAGAGGGCGGGCGAGTGAAAAAGCCGAAGGATGTGGCAGAAGCATGCATTCCCGCGCCATAGTTCGCCTCTGGATTCATTTTTTGTTCACCCCATAGTCACATCTGTTTGGATTGGCGTAAGGACGTGCTTTCTGCAATCCAACTTGCACAAGGAAGTAAGTTGATACCACTGCTATTTTGGGATTTACGCCTCGTAACATGGAATGCCAATTACCAATTTCGGTATCTCATCAGTGACTGACACAGTCGTTGGTGTTTCCGCTTCCACCATCTCACCCCCATCACCAACGCCATCGTCATCATCGTCATCGCCATCGTCATCATCGCCGCCATCATCACTGTCATCGTCATCCTTGTCGTATAAAACAAAGGATAACATGTTTACTTATGATTTTACAGGGGTACTTTAATTGGGTCGGCGGCGACGGCGGCGGCGGCAACGGGTCCGAGAGCGTACTTGAGTTCAATCCTCCCCCGCTCCCAATCACATGTTGGGGGACATAAGTCAACTGGAAGCAGGGAAGGCGCAAACCTTTTCGCAATAAATCAACTTTGGAAATATATTGATGTCATAAAAATTGGTATAAATCTAGTTCTTGTTTCTGCCGGGTCGAAGGAGTTCCGGTTCAAATCAAACTGATTGATGGTCTACTGCCATCCCCCATTAGGTAGGGTAGCCGAGGGGCCAACCGTTGGCACCGAGAGGGCGAATGAGCCTTATGATAAATGATTGGTGCTCGTGTGAAATAGATATTAGAAGGACATTACATAACAAGGACGACGCCGACATCAACCGGCGGGTGTGTGTATACGTGCACACAGCCAAGCGGTCATTGGTAATGCGAGGCATGTTGAAGTAACCTTTTCGTTCTTCAGCGCGTGGGAGGTAGAGTGATGATGGTGGAACTGCTCCGCACGTATTGATGGATACGAGACATGAAGATTGCTGCAATCTTATTTGTATTTTTTTTTGTGCCCCTGTGTTTTTTGTTGCCACTTGTTCTTTGCCCCCCTTGGTAAAGTGGGCGTTGAAGGTGCTGATGGGGGGGCGCGTGCGACTTCAGATAGATTGCCCCATTAGTATTTCTAATGTTATACATGCCAGTCAGTTTTTCAGCGTCCTATATCAGTTGAGGGCGTTGGATATGTCTTAATGAAGAATGTAAATTTACATCCAAATCATGTGACTGATGATTCCTTCCTCCCCTGATATGAAAATACATGTCATTTAACATTACTGCAGTCGGAGATGGGCGTGAGTGATAAAATTTATAAGATTGAGACGTAAAACCTTAACGAGTGGAATGCTTTGTTACTTGAAAACTGTTCCGTGGCTTGTGATTCTGAATAACAACGCTGGTATATCATTTTGTTGTCAAATTTAGATTACGGACACACGCTGAATTACTGTGCGATAATTCATATCATGGACTGCTCAAAGCCATACATGAATGTATGAGTTTTTGTCCTGAATACACATATAGAATATAAGAGGGGCTAGGAAACACTCTTGAATAAAGTATAAGTCGCTTTTGTAATTATGTTCTTAGAGATCACGGGGGTCGCAATCATCTAATTCATTCTTTCGGTCATCACAGTAATGCCTCCCTAATTAGGCTCATTGCTAGTTGAGCATTTGTTACGTGTGATTGAAACAAAATTTTTTAAATTTTTTGACAGTTTTTCTATCGAGATGTGTCATTGATGATGCGACATTTTTCAAATTTTAACTTTATTTGAGGTGAGGTTTTTCGCGTGAAATAGCAGACAGCGGCCACGAAGAACCATTGTTTGCGCCCTTTGCTAAGCGAGCAATCGAATAAAAATATATATAACTCTATGAATGTTCTCAGTGTAGTTAATGGAAAACATTCGAGGACTTTATTATAGGAATCGAACTTGAGACCTTTTGCGTATAATCGACGCACTTAACCACTACGCCACGGCGTCCATATGAACAAGTAACGAGTATTGCTGTTATGTTGTACACAGATGTATGACATTTTAGCATCTACCTTCTGATACTACAAGACGTTAGTGACCAGGAGATTAAGCTAAATCAATTTAAAAGCAGCTTGGAAGATCAAGCTTGGTGTCAAAGACAAATTTGGGTTATGATCGAAAAAAACAAGATCGAGAACCCAAGCTGCTGAGATGCGATTTTTCCGTGTTGCTTTGGGAGTTACGCGCCGGGCTAAGCTACAGTGTGGGGGTTGCTCAATGTTGAGCAGGTACTTCTTCGAAATGAAAGGGTTTAACCACATGATACGGATTTGGTTTACAGTCGAAGGTGGAGGATTGGGCGGCCTGAAGGTTTCTCAATCGTGCTTTTGAACGACCTCTTAAATGGAATATGCGGTCAACGAAAATGATGATGATGATGAAGATTTCTGATATTTAGTAACGATCGGGGGGGTTCCTGTTTCTGTTTTCTTTTTTAAGAAAAGAAACATGTTTTTTACCCAACTATGTGTTTATGAGAATATAAACAAAACTACACTTTGGCATATGGGAATCGCGTCGCTTTACACGTTGAAGGTCACAGGTTAGATTTTTGAGCTTTTCCTGCCACGACCTGTTTTGAGATGCTGACAACACTCTATTCTAAAACTTCTTGAATTTCACTGCTGAGAGTAGGCAATTTAAGTGTCTATCCCTTCCGCACGTGACAAGCAATATCATTCCTAACACAAGTAGTTCATTGAAGAAGCTAAAGCCAGGTTCCTGAGGAATGAAAATATGCTATATTTTAAAATATAAGAAGGCTCCACTAAAATTAAATTTATTTTATTGTCAGTGCCAGCTTATAAAAAAATACGGACGCCCGCATGAGTTAGACTTAAACGCATTGTGTCTCAGACACCTCTCTCTGCAACCAAGCGAATCTGTTGATAAGCATGTTTTGTTCTGAATCATGCACAAGCTAAGTAAATAAAATTCTAAGGCATGTGAATTTGTTGCTAAGCGCGAACAACTAAATACTGGGAACAATGTAAAATTCTAGTTGGTTGAGGCCCAGGTCCAATCCGGACTGTAGGCATGTGGATGCTTTAACAACCCCTATTCCTAGTCAACCCTTCACCCCAATTCCTCCTCCCTCTAATGACCCCCTTTTTTAAGTAGGAAGTTCCCTAAGCGGTAATTTTCTATCTTGAAGTGATATTCAATTCAAAAACATCCGCAATAAACATTGCTACATTAGAAGGAAAATATGTAATCATCTGACACTGGGTTGAATTTTTAGTAGGAAATACGTTTAATAGCTTGTTATTTGTGTTGTTTTTTATAAGCAAGAAATCATGTCCTAGGACTTATTTGGATATGGGATAAAGCAATTGCAGCTTTGGATGGCTTCCCGAATTTCTTGTCGTAGTAGAGAGATGAAGAGCTCAAAAGACGTGCACTGTTCAAAAAATAAGGTGGATTTCAAATTTCGCGGGCTCAGTACATTCCATTATCGCTTATTTTTTATTTTGTTATAGTGGTACATTCGTCTCGAACAAGTGTTTTCAGTTTAGGATATAAAGCATATTTATTTTGTTTGTGGGAGACATAAGAGTCAGACGTGTTTTGCGTGTTCGACGAGATCCTGCTTTCGAAAAAATGGATCAAAGACATTTCATTCAAGTTTGTGTGAAAAATGGAATTAAGTGCTCAAAAACACTTGAAATATTAACAGTGGCATACACTGAGTCAAAAAGAGCTTAGAAATGGTGCAAGCTATTGAACGAAGGATGATGACGCTCGCCCTGGACGCCCCAGCACATCAACAACCGATGAAACTTTTGAGAAAGTGAAAAGAAACTGTTATAGACAATCGCCGAAATGCTATTAGAGATGCTGAAGATGTCGGCACATCTCTTGGCCCATTTCATGCATATTTTTGAAAACTATTAGCATAAAGCGTGTGGCAGCAAAATTCGTTCCAAGTTTGCTGAACTTTATTTTTGGTTGTTTGTAAGTTATTGTCCAAAAAACACCATAATCATACCTCAGCCACAGTTTTGCTAGATTTGGCCCTCTCCGATATTTTTTCCCTAAGGGACTAATGAAAGGACGGCGCTCAGTGGTGTCGCAGCGGGAAAAAATGCGTAAAATGAAATAATAACATTTTCTGTTTTGCATATTTGAGAACCTAGAAAGCCAACATTTTGTTGACTTCTAATGAGCGGTTTCGGTGTACGACTGGCTCAAATTTAGGACTTTGAAATTTAAAAAATTGGAGGTAAGATTGCTTGTCGTCCGACGACGAGTGAAGGTGAAATTCATCGAATGTTGGTATTGTTTTGAGGCTGAATCTACCGTCGTAAATTACTATAAAATATTTTTTTTTATTTTATTAAACAAAAAATGTGGGTTCTTTTCAATTTTTGAACTTGAGATTACTGTGTTATCCTTCATGCTATATCAACCATTTTTTTCAGATCAGGAGGATCTTATAACAATACTGTACTCTAAATTTCATCATCCGTCAACAGGTTCAAAAGTTACAGATTTATTTCCGTCTTCCCATACAAGGGCACCACTGTCTGGCGTTTTGCGACGATTGAGGAAATACAAAGCGAATGGCTGAGAGACCCCATGGGCTGCCAAGAAGTGCATATCAGAACTGCTTTGAGGGTTGAAACGAAGGCTGGTACAAGTGTATTATATCTGAGGGAGACTATTTATAGGGGCACAAAATTTAAATTGATCAATAAACAAAAATGTTTTGAGCAAAATGAAACTTCACTCAGGCCACATATGACGGGGTGACGTAAGTATTTCATACAATTTAGCAATACTTATGTATGTGTCTGTTTGACTATGAGGACCCAATCCACTCACATCCTTTATTTAATATTCCATGAATCACTTCCAGAAGACATGTTAGCACAAGGAAATACATCTTTCCTGCTTTTTTTTAATTTCTTTTTATTTTCTAGCATGCTTGGATGCATGCAAACATACAGATGTTGTATTGCCCTGCCATTACGGCCGAAGTTGAGCAAATAAAATTCTGCAATATTACATCAGTAGAAATAAGTAAGATACGTATGTCTATTTATACACATTATTCGAACATCTCTTAGATTGAATATGATGAATAGAAAGTAATCCATTAAAGTTTGTTTGAAAGATTTGCTGGCTATGAATGAACGAGGAAGCAAGTGTAACTTGTTTACATTACCCATTACATGAATTCTCCAATTGACTTCATACATCCTGGATGAATATAAATCCCATATTCTATGAAAAATTTGTTTGGGAAAAAGCACACACATAAAACCCTCTTGATATTTGAGAATCGTTCTATGCGTACAAGCAAAGAATTTTAGGCGTTTATTCAAGTAATAAGAGAAGCAAAGTAAAATATTTGATACGAGAATCAAATAACAATTAATCGCTTCAAAACGCCTTTTCTCCCACACTCTTGAAATTACCGAAGTTTATCATCTAAATGCACCTTAGTGAAAACTGCCCTCCTGCCACAGACACATTTACATTGCCCGCGCTGTCAACAACCATTCCTTCGTTTACAAGGTAAATTGTAGTTTTGATCCCACTAGGGCTCATGTCTCAATCTCATTCTTGAATTCAACCAAAAACCAAACAACTGAATGTCACGCACTTGCGAACCTTTAGTGCAGTCACCGCAATGCACAGAGGACACTTAGCAGTTGTTGTCACAAGAACCACGGTACCCAGGCATACTCTTCAATTCTCCAAAAATGTTGTTTCCTTAGCTATTAGCACTTACATTCACGAATAGCATTATATGCGCTCGCCCCTGACAAACGGTTTATTTAACAAAGTTATTTACGTGAAGCCAGAAACAGAAGCGTATATGTCATAATTAGGTCCTTGCACTTGCAGACCAGTCACAGTAGTAAGGCAACCATTTACTCTTGTTTGTGCTAGGGATTCTGTTTAAGCGGACAAACAATGCATAAATATGAATTCCCCGCACTTCAGACAGCCTTCACTGCACACGCATTCTCAGCGCAAAACAACATCCTTGCTCACCTCAAAGTGCTGTGCTTGTGCTACACATAAGTAGGTACTATTTGGAGGGGGAGACAGACTGGGTTCTGCAAAACATACTTACGTCCTGTACATATAAGCGCAGTAGAGAAGCGTCGGCGTGATGAGTCTTCTATTATGTATGTATACGTATGAAATATTAAATTTCTGCTTAGATTGTATTTGAAGTGCATGGATTATTTTCATTCCCTGGTGTAACAATGCAGGACCCTGAAAAGAGCTTTCTTCGCCCGTGTACGTGACAATAACCTCAGAGACCTCGGCTGCGGCTTGACTGCGACATGCCGAAGAATGCACGACGCTCGTTGCACATGGGGAACTTTACCTCCTCGCACTTTGAACATTTGTTCCAATACGCTCAGATAATGCAAGCACACTAATGGCGAATGTGTCGTCATGCGAAATGAGATGTGACAATGGGGACAATGGGATTTTATCACTTGTGTATATAGAAACACAATATACTAGCACTGCAATAGAGAGTGAATTCACCATAAAATCATGTATTTCATTACGATCATCATAGTTTCCATCCAATACCCAATCGGTACGCTTACATTTCTCTCCTCCACCGGGGAATTGCGGTACGTTAAAAACGCCTTCTGAAAATTGTACTGTATTTCTGTGGCGTAGTGATCAAGATATAGGCAAAAACTCATTAAACTAACGAATAAGCCCCTGTGATTGCAAAATCACTTAAAAAAGTGAAGGTGAGACATTTGGCATCAATAACTCGTCTTTAACGGACGACAACATTGTTTTCTGTGTCTTCAAAAATGTCCGCATTTGTCTTAAATAAACAAGATTTGTAATAAGTTTTGATTAACTTTTCAACTTGGAAGAAAAGTGCAGCTGGAGCCTATCGAATGCATGTAGAAGCTAATGATGAATCTGTTCCAATTTATAAATCATGCAGAGAGTGGTTTTGATCCTCCAAAGGAGTGATTTGAGCGCCGATGACAAAGAGCGTCTTGACCAGAACAATAAGTTTGAAGATGAGGCTTTACTTGTGCTAAACGCAAAGTGTATTCGCAGAATCGTTGGGAGTGACTCAAGTTCCCGCGGCAACTTTAAACCATACAACCCCACAATATCCCACAAAACCCGCGTGTTTAATATGACAAATAAGTAGGTCTTCTTAGAAAATGAAGCTTAATATGTTAAATTGCAGGACCGCTTTATGAAATCAATACTTTTACAAGGCTTTTACATTTCGGAGCCATTTGTTATCTATAATAGAATCTATTATATGACAACCAGCAACCTCAGTAAAGTAGGTATAGGTGGGGCACGTTGTCTCCTACAAGCCCCTGCTAAGCCACAGCTGGGATTTCGGATAGGTGCCTTGGGATAGGAAATAATTCGGGCGCATCCATGTTTCTAATCAGGTTCATCATGTTCATTCAATTTTGCACCTGTCTTAAATCCTACCAGTGGCCAAACTGGGGGATTGTAGGAGTTGTGGCATGTCTTACCTTTTAGGAATGCATTTGTCATATGTCATATATTCAGATCATTTCAGGGATAATTTAACATTTAAAATTGTATTAACACTGACTTGTGTGTACTCGTACAAGGAGTGTTTGCAAAAGTTCGTTGTGAAAAATGGTTTGGTTACCACTCTTGTCGAAATCTAAGCCCAATCACATCAACATTAACCTTTGATTGCAAGTTAGCGTTAAAACCTTCCCATTTTTAAACTTCATTCACATAGAAACATACCAGGCGTTCATGTTAGATGCCATAAAACACTCCACTGTCTTTTTTTTTGGTGACAGAATGTATAACTTTTTGAAATGTTTTGATACCGTCTCTACTCCAATTATATTGTCCAAATTGATTTTCTATCAAGTGACGGCAGTTACGGGTTCATTCATCTGTGAGAAGTAAGTTAAATCAGTTGGAATAGCCGAGAGATTTATTGAGACTTCGAATCTGTGAATGTGTCTGCCCCGTTGTGTATACTTATACAGAGTGAATTTGAACCTACAACAGGACGACAGGCTAGGAACAAACAAGAGGATACTAATTCGAGGAAAATATTTATTAAAGAAGCGGTCAATTTCACATGGCAATAAATTGTGTGTCCAATGAAATATGATTTCAATCAAGACGAATTGACTTACTCTAGGTGTTGGGTGTTCTATTGAGGGGAAGAGAGTGTCAAGTGGAACTACGTGAATTGAATGGTTTGTAAATAAAGACTAATGTTCTATGAAATATGAACTGCTTTGAGAACACCACACAGACTCAATCAATAATGATGTGGAAGTCCGCTTTGAAGAATTGGCTTTATGACTTTTCATGAGTTTGCTTTTAATTAAAGAAAACAAAACAGAATTATATTTCAATTCTCTCCAAGTTTTGAGGATTCATGTCAAACCTGGTGAATGCATTATTCATGGGACACTACGTGTTATTCCAAAAATGACAAAATTGTGAGTGATGTCTTCTCGAATAAAGTCATTGTTGTCAATGGAATATTTCGTCCAAGATCATTTCGATATGGTGTTAACATTTCATTCTTATTGTAAGAACAAAGAAAAATAAGAACCATACCGAACCAAATATTTACAGAAGGATTGACTTCTTCTTCCCCTTTTAATGGCACAGACCGAAGATGAACTTAACCAACATGCCTCTCTCCAGCTGGCACGATCTCTTGCCAGCTGCCTCCAGCTGCGCACTTAAAGTTTGTTGAGGTCCTTTTCCGATTGTGTGCGTCATCTCAAACTAGACCGCTCTCTGATGCGTCGTCCCAATGGCCCGGATGCGGAAACTTTTCAGGCCAGTGCAGTGGTGTCCATACGCTCAGCCATCTTAAGCGTTGCATTCGAAGATGCTTGACCCGGCACATGCTGCCGTACAGAATATAAAGTTTGTCTTTGAATTTTCTTATCCAGACCCCATCAACGCAAACAGGACCAAAAATCGCAAGGGGTACTGTTCGCTGGAAAAGACAAAGGGGTTCCACATCCGCCTTTAGTAGAGTCCAAGTTTCCATGCGGTATAGGAGAATTGGGTTTTTATACAAAGCCAGTTTAGTCCTTCGGAAGAGGATTCTATACTTAATTGCCTCTTGAGCCCAAAAACAGCAGCGATTGGCAAGAGTGATTGTTATCTCTACTTGTCGCAGAGCCGAGGTAAACGAAGTCCATGACTATCTCGAAATTTCTGATGCCGCTCTGTCCGAGACGTCAATGTGGTATGGCCTCTCTTGAAGTCAGCATATACTTCGTCTTGCTCTCATTTATCGTCAAACCCGAACAAACGCCTTATTGAAGTTGTAGCTCGCTGTGTTCAACAAATCACGTCAATGTCGTCGGTGTAAGCTAACAGTTGAACGGACTTTGGAAACGTCGTGCCTCTGCTGTCGACTTGTGAGTTATGTACGATCTTCTCAAGAACGATGTTGAAAAAGTCATATGACAGTCCATCGCCTTGTCTAAAACTTTTTTCGACATTGAAGGTCTCGGTGAGTTCGTTGCCGACCTTGTCGGACCAGCGAGAGTTCTCCATCGTCATCCTACACAATCTGACGAGTTTGGTAGGAATGCCAAAACTAGAGATGGCACTGTATAGCTCCTCTCTTTGAACGCTGTCATATGCGCCCTTAAGATCGACGAAGAGATGGTGCGTGTCGATCTGTATTTCTTGGGTCCTTTCTAAGGTCTGACGTAGTGTGAAGATCTGGTCTATTATTGACTTTCCTGACCTGAAAGGTTTTATCACAATACAAAATATCGGCCAAACACTCGCCACAGCTGTGGTGGCATACCTCTATCTGATGCTTCATACTTTCAATGACTCTGAGACCTGTCGTTAATGTGCCCAATTATCTCATCCCTTGGCTCTTGATTTATTTGAGGCTTATTGAATTTATTATCGACACTTTTTGCGTTGAATATTACCAAGGAAAGAAGTCCAACATTGTGGCCACTTGATATCGCCAAAATATGAGAAAACACGGCCATTGAACTTCACATGGAAAAAAGTATTTTTTTTACTGGCTGTGTGTTAGTGGTACCATCCTGTTGGAAGGACATATCGTCCAGGTCCATATCCTAAACTTCTAGCCACAGGCGGTTCGTTATCATCTTTCGATTGTGAACATCATTCACAATAAGTGCTTGGCCGATCTCATTTTCGAAGAAATACGAGGGCTCTCTGATAAATAACAATGATGCGCGCGACTTTTACAAATTTTTTTTATTTATTTTTCTACATAGTCTCCTTGTAACTCCACACACTTCTCCCAGCGATGCTCCCATCTCTGCAACCCTTCCAAATAGTACTTGGCATCTTTGTCTGCAAAATACGAGTTCACGAAAGAGATTGCCTCCTCATTTGACGAAAATCTCTGGCCGCCGAGCGCAGTTTCAAGTTGAGGAAACAAAAAAAGTCGCTTGGTGCTAGATCCGGTGAATAAGGTGGATGGTCAAGCAGTTCGAATTGCAATTCGTGGATTTTCGCCATGGCGATTGTTGAGGTGTGAGATGATGCGTTGTCTTGGTGGAACAAGACTTTCTTTTTTTGCAAATGTGGCCGATTTTTCGAAATTTCTTCCTTTAGCTTGTCCAATAATGATGCGTAGTATGCTCCTGTTATAGTTTTTCCTTTTTCAAGATAGTCTATAAAAATAATTCCATGGCTGTCCCAAAAAACACTCGCCATCACTTTCCCAGCCGAATACACAGCTTTAGGTTTTTTGGCGTCGGTTCCCCCTTTTCAATCCACCCTTTAGATTGGATTTTTGTTTCGGGCGTATAATGATGAATCCAAGTTTCGTCTACAGTTATCAATCGGCGCCAAAACTCGGTCTTATTGCCTCTAAACTGAGCCAACAGAGCGCAGGAAATGTTCATGCGCGTACGTTTGTGGTCTAGCGTAAGCAAACGCGGCACCCAACGCGCGGACAGCTTTCTCATGCCCAAATCTTGGTTTAATATATGGCAAACAAGTTCTTTTGACATCTTCATAATCTCAGCTATTTCTTTAACTTTAATCCGGCGGTCGTCTAGTACCAATTGATGAACTTTAGCGATGTGGATGTTGGATGTTCGACGCCCAGGACGTTCATCATCTTCCAAGCTCCTGCGACCAAGTTTAAATTGAGCTGCCCAAAATTGTACGGTGGTAAACGATGGTGCAGAGTCAACATACACAGAGTTCAACTCATCTTTGATTTGTGAAGGCGTATTGCCTTTCAAAAATAAAAATTTAATTACAGCTCGATATTCAATTTTTTCCATTTTGGGGGAATCACCGAAATACACTCACAAAAACTACTGTCAACAGATAATGGTGCAAGATAAATTTCTGAAATTTTGGCGAGTAGCACAATTTGAAATAGAAACTTTTTTTTCACTTGTGCCGCTAGCTTCACGTTGAGGTCGGTTATTTATCAGACAGCCCTCGTATAACGAGCAAGAGCCGCGATCCTTTAAACTGCATGCACATGCGTTTTCACATTAAAGTTCACATTTTATATATTAATTTGAAAGAATCAAAAGAATCACAAGGTGTGGGAATTGCATTTTGTTTTGAAACTCCATTTTCGTAAAAGGATTCAACAATCTTAGCACGCTGCTAAAATGTGTACTTTTGTTGAATTTGTCAAACACTGAAACAAGAAATGTCAAAAGAAATTTCAAAACTTGACATTAGAGTGTGACTCACAATTCACATCGTGCATTATGGTTGGACCTTATTTTAAATGAGCTAGAACCTGGTTAAAATGCATTTTACCATTCCACCGGCAGTCCCTTTCTCCAGCAGCGTTGTTCAATTTCATTCACTTTACTGCCGTCTCGACTTCACCCTAGTCTAGGGGACTTTTAGCCGAAAATGCCCCATAACATGGACTTTTGTACTAAATATTTACGTCCCTCACTTTTTGTCTAGCCATGACCTTTTCTTAATGGTCTCTTAGATCACCATTAGTTTTTTTCATGATTTGCAAGGTTTCCATTCTCCATAGACAGTGTCGAAATTTCAAAGAGTTACCAAGAGCTACCGAGAGCTGACAAGGAATCTGTTGGGATTGAAGCTTGCTGACGTTATAACCTATTTGTATAGGTCTTCTTTTAAGACTCATCGTCTTATCTTTCACATTATCAGAAAGTAATTAAGTTTGTTAAAGAGTCTCAAATTCCACGAGCATAATGGCAAACCATTCCCTTAGAAGATTGCAGGTGTTATAATAAAACATGTCTTTGTTTCAGGACTTAAACAACTTTACGGTATTAACAGAGGTCCAGACCAAGACTAGACCAGGATCTAGACCCCGCTATAGCGGTGCAAGAACTGTTAGTTGGTAATCAAAACGTGTCCTCATCCATCGTACTGTGCTACCATTTGTCCTGCGGATTTTCACCATTCCCGCCATATGGCATTAAAATGTGTTTCGTATACGACAAAGGCCATAGAAGTATTTTAAAAAATCAGGCATTGGACAATAAAAGGAGTGGACTTTAAACTATGATGAAAAGATATTATATACACTAATTCTAATATATCACAAAAACCAATCCTACTACCGAATATCGACAGAATGACAGATAAACGGATGGACGACGTACTGACGGCCAACAACATACCGAAATTACAATGTCCTAGTGCGTGACAGAGAATGTATTACAAAAGAAACCCACAGAATTAAATTGTGGCTTTTGTATGAGTGGATTTTTTAATCAAAATTCGATGAGCAAACATATTGTCAATAATAACTCACCAGCCTAGCATACCCTAGCACTCTAACTGCACAGATACTTAGGAAATAATAACAATGAACAATTTTGCACTTCAAAGCTTCGGGACGATTTCAAAATAACCCTGCAAATTATCACAATTCATATTTTACTGATAATTTACCAAATTTTTGGGCACACGCTCATGTGTGGACCAGCATATGTTTCTTATCGAGGTTTTTAGCCTACCTCCGGCTATTTGCTTAATTATTTCTATTTGAGGGTAATTTTGGTAGAAAATATTAATGAGTTTCATTTGAAAATGGGCACGAAACATACGCCTGCACGTACATACGTCTGTCGGTACTTGCCTCTATTGTAAAGTAATTAATTGCAACAGTTTTATGCAAATCGTAATTTGGCTCCATTTACCAATATGCACACAGTACATATTCAAATTATACATTTTTTATTTTTTTTTCCGCATTTTTAATATTTGTGCAGACTTTTCAGATTATTTTTCATTTGATTTATGTCATTAACAGTAAATTCAACTTTCAAATACAAGTTTAAATTATTTACAAAAGCGCCTGAGGAACTCACCTCACGATACATGGAGCACATGTTTATTAAATAAAACGCAGTATCCTTCGTTAAGCAAAAAATGTAATCATCATGTGACCACAATCAAATTAAAAGGATAGTCCCTCAAATTTCATTATTCCAGGAAATTGCCCAGCATGATTCGGAGCGCGAGTGTGGAAGTCACATTTACCGCAGTATTATCATCTGCCGACGTCAAACAATTCATTAATACAATTAATAGACATTTAGCTATTTTCCATATCCCGGAGGCATTCAGATCCTTGGCGCCGAGCCTCGTTTTATATTGCTTTAGTTTTCATCATCAAAACATTGGTTGTATGCTTCATGCCCATACTTCGCATGCCGACATCCTCCTCGATTTGTCGACGCATAACCGTAGCAAATAGAATTAATTTCACTTTACCGATTAACTTAATTAGGTAATTTGTATGTGTTTGCAAGGAGGCACAGCTGTATGGTGTGGGCGGTTACACCGTTCATCCTGCCTCCGAGTTACCGCTGCCATTGTCGTTAAGTGTAACATTGTAGTCGGCCATGTTAACATAAGTTGGGTGTGTATAATACGTGTCCGTTCTGTGGGAAGATAGAATCAAAAAGGATTGCTGTGGATATGCGTGTTATCACTTCACAGGGATCTTTCAATTGACAAGAGGACATTAAAATACACCCGCACAGGAGAAGACGGTGAGGGCCAGGGTGGGTGGGTGTGTGTATGAGTTATGTGAATATTAATTTTCGGTCGCAGTTATGAGTTTTAATAATGGCCCTGGTTGAGATGGTAATTTGGGTGCTTTGCAATATCTCAATTTTGAAGGAAGGTGCCGTGCCTGAGTAGCATCTCGAGAGGGCTAATCACTTTATACTCTGCCAATGAACTCAGGCTTTTTAATAGAAATTAGGCAAATCCCTTATTCAAAGTTGCCGTAATTAAGTCAACAGATTAGGTAAATATCAGGAGAAAATTTCTTAATTTTAAGGTTCTCTGATTTTCACACGCTGTTAGCGCCTATGATAGTTCCTTTTAGGGTAAAGAGGGCCTCAGGTGTTTACATTTTACAAAGCACTGTGTACCAACATGCGGAAGAATACGACGAAAAACAATACGACTTCCGCTTACCAAATAGGATGCCAAGAAATTGATTTCCATCGTATAACGCCATTCGTTGGTGTATCATGATTGAAAATCTAAAGACATAACACATCGCCACATTGCGATGACATTCAAGCCAGATGCTACCTCAGCGGCTTCGTACTGCTTCGGTGTGATATGGTGCCATTTGAGAAATATGTTGTACAATTCAAATTGCCGTATCAATCGAGCAATCTACAAAAGAGATGTGACATTCGATTATTCTGTATCACATTCGTTTTGAATGTCAATTGGTTAAGGGGACGAGTGATATATTTGTAAAAACTTTATTTTTTCAAATAGGTCATTTGTTATTAGCACTTGGTCACTTGCTTCATGGAATCTGATTGGAATAGACAAAGCGCAGTTAACATTCACACTATTCTAGCGGCTAAATGAAACTGTCTTAGAGCATAATAAATAATAATTGAGTGGCACTACAGCCCAACGGACCAGTGTCTAGCTTCCAAAACAACTACTCGTGTTGTGCGTGCAACTGTTCTCTCACGAGTAGATGCGACCTACAGTTTTTTCCGAATCAAAACGAAAAAATTTGAGAAGCTTTTCATAGACAATTGACACTCTTTGAGTGTTGTCAGCAACTCGAAAGTGGTAGTGCCGTGAAAAATGCTAGTTGTTCCGTCCGGGAATCGAACCTAGACCTTCCGCGTGTGGTTCGACGCACTTACCTACTACGCCACGGCGTCTTAGAGCATGAAACAAATAAAATGCTAAGGTCTTCTATCTATGAAAATGTTCTTGTACACATTTGGTTTGACTGTCACCTTACATAACATTTCATTCTTTAACCCTCACCATTGCAATGACGACAATATTAGAATAATGAGTTGTTCATCGTGAGGTTTGATGTGTAACGTTAAATTATATAAGGTGATTAGTTTGGATATTGCGTTCAATAGTTATAGACGTATAAACATGGAGTTCACTAACGCCGAAAGTTGCGCTACTTTAAAGTTTTCCTTCCTTAAAGGGCAAATCCGCTAGAGAACCGTTCCTTGAGATTAATGGTGTTTTGGGGGATGATACTCTATCACTTCGAACCGCGGAGAAATGATTTCGACGATTCAGAGCCGATGAGAATGACACCATGGATAAGCCAGCCGGCGGAAGACATGTGACGACGAATACCGATCGAATCATGGAAATCATCGAGTTAGACCGGCATGTGGCATGGGAGTTAGTCACCAAACCATTTTAAACCATCTGCAGAAGGCTGGATACAAAAGAAAGCTTGATGTTTGGGTGCCACATGATTTGACGCAAAAAAACCTTCTGGCCGAATCAACGAATGCAATATGCTGCTGAAACGGAATGAACTCGACCCGTTTTAGAAGTGGATGGTGACTGGCGACGAAAAGTAAATCACATACGACAATATCAAGCGAAAACGGTCGTTGTGAATCGTCCAAAACAGTGACTAAGCCGGGATTGACGGTCATTAAGGTTTTGCTGTGTGTTTGGTGGGATTGGAAGCGAATCATCCACTATAAGCTGCCCCCATATGGCCAGACGCTTAATTCTACCATCTACTGCGAACAATTGAACTTCTTAAAGAAGGCGATCGACCAGAAACGTCCAGAATTGGCCAAAAGGAAGGGTAACCACACACTTCGTCGATAACTCGTCAGAAGCAACGGGAGCTCGGATGGGAGGTTTTATGGCATCCACCATATAGCCCGGACATGGCCCCAAGTGAGTACCACCTGTTCCTGTCCATGGCGAACGCCTTTGGTGGTGTAAAGTTGAACTTGAACTAGGCTTGTGAAAAGTGAAATTCCGAGTTCTTCGCAATAAAGAACGGGGCTTCTACGTGGGGGGTATTATGAAGTTGCCGTCTAGATGGAAACAGATTATCAAAAAAACGGCGCATATTTGAATTAAATTTTCTGTAACACTTTTTAGGAAGCATTGAATGAAGAGAAAAAAACACATACATTTGAAAATGAATTTCCTATTTTTATTATCGATGAAAAGAACTATTCATGGCATTTAACTTTTGAAAATTATATCATGGAAATGTGGGGCTAAACTACGTCCAAGGAGGTGCACATAGAAGATCCAATTTTGGGCGACTCGTTCGAGCCTACAGATAGCACATGAAATGTTGTCTTTCAAATGATAAATCAAAACTGGCTTTTTCCCGGACACAAGAGTGCTTATGTACTCTTAGGTTATACTCTGATTGCACTCATTTTGATGTTTACCTTCACTCTCACAGCTGCTTTCTCTCCCTTCACAGCTGCTTTATTCTCTTCAATACATGCTAAATTCGGTCTACACGGTTCAATATCATCCACTTTTGAATGGTTTTGGTATTAGTGGTTTCAGAACAATTTGGGAACGCTGTTGTGAGTGGCATTTTTCGCGATGATTTGCAGAACGATACTAAGCAGAACTGACAAAACATTTTGATAGAATAGCAAGCGTCTTCTTCTTCTTATTGTGGCGCTACAGCCTAGGGTGGACCTGGGCTTCAACTAACATGCCCCTCAAACCAGCACGCCAGCTGCCGCCAGTTGCGCACTCCAAGTTGGTAGAGGTCCGTCTCCACTTTTGTGCGCCACCATAGCCTAAACTGTCTTCTGTTGCGTTGTCCCAATGGCTCAGATTCGAAGACTTTTCGGGCCGGAGCAGTGGTGTCCACGCTCTATATGGTCTAGCCATCTTAAGCGTTGTATTCAAGGCCGCTTGACTAGTTGCATATCGCTGTACAGCCCATAGAGTTCGTCATGAAATCTTCTCCTCCAAATGCCATCAACGCAAACAGGGCCAAAAATCGCACGGAAGCCTTTTCTCTCGAAGCGACTAAGGGCTTTCGCCCTTAGTTCTAGTGGAAATTGATTCCCTTCACCTAATGATGTCCACTTCTCTTTTGCTTACCTGTGCAATAGGTAAAGAACACTTCCTTAACCCAGTTGCTATTCAACTATGACAAGAAAAAAATGTCACCGCATCCTTCCCCCCTACATCCCCCATCTCCCTGGAACGTTTAAATGCATAATTATGAAATTTGAGTGCACACTCCAGCACGATTCTGTGAAAAGCGAACTAAGAGAATGCGTATTGTGCTCTCAATTTAATAGTCTTACTCTGTCCTGTCCTTGTTATAAAAATACGGCGTCAATGGACAGTTGAAATGTTGATGAAAGCAATGAAAATTATAAGAGCCCTTAAAAATTATAGGCCGCAGGTTTTTACAATCACAGTACTTCGATACGCATCGAAGTGGGTCATCAAGCAATAACCTATGTAGCTGATACATACCCCTTGACACAAAAATCAATTCCTTCCTTACCTGCAATTCTTTTTTACAAACTTTCTAGCCGAGCCTTTAATTGCAGCTCTACGTACATACGTATGCGTCTGTACCTGATATTTGAGAGCATTTGACGCGAATCACAATGGGCCTCAACATGGGCTGTGAAATAGTTATCGTCAAGCAAGGAAACAGAGATTTATCGATGTGAGCGTACATAGTATGTATGTACTCACGGATCGGATTTCAATTGGCTCCAACAAGGACTTATTGTTGTCATGGGAAATTCCCTTAGCCACTTCAATTCCAATGAAAGGTATCAGAAATGAGAAAAATGTTGAATTTCAACATAAAGTGGATGGATTTCCGAGTGTGCTTTCCTCGCATACATACGAGTATATTTTATACAGCTTTTAGAAAGCCGTCCCGAAAGTCTCTCACGTAATTTTTTACCCTTGTCATGATAAAATCAAAAGCAGGATAACATTCACTTCTTGTGAAGGGCTGCGATAGGCGTTCAGGTGAAGGGAACATTACAAAGTTTGAAACTAAGTAATGAGCCATCAGCAAATAAACGAGAGATGAATGATTCGACTTTCTCGCAGAAAAAATGGTTCGTTTTCATTTTGGGTATAACTGGTTTTATTTCCGTCGTAACCCGTATTTCATTTGTAACTTTTATATCGCTTAGGCAAGAGAGATATGTAATTGCCTACCCTGCATACGGCAGATTTTTTTCCTTTTTTTTTTGGATTTTGAAATCATAACTTTATTTTGAAACTATTGCGTGCTGACTTTGTTTTCATTTTGTTCATTGTTGATATGGGTAACATTTGCATGAGAAAGATGAGATTGAAATTATTGTTTTGTTCTTGTATACATATATGTACAACAAACATTTTTTCATTTTCATGAAAATGCTACACATCCATAAGTTTTTAACGCCACTAAGTGGATAATGACTTTCAGGTTGTTTTTTTTTTTTGGAGATTGGTGTACAATGCACAAACTGCTCCATTATACAGTTAGTAACCTTCTTTTACTGTAGTTTTCTGGTTTTTCGAAGATCAAGCAATCTCGCTTCCCGTGATGTCCCGTGACCCGGACAAGTCTTACCGAGTTCAGTCTGCCGACCAAATTGGAAGTGGTTAAAGGGTTGAGTAAAACCTTAAACACAGCTTGGGTGTCGCTGCTGTCGCAAATACTTCGCTCCTTCCAACTATTCTTCACAACATATTTGGTGGTCATTATGAGCGCGAACGTTTTCGCCTGGAAGACCGATGCGAATTACCTAAAGTGGTGTGAAGTCAAAAGTTGTCATCTTCCACGAAAGCCCCAGCACCAGAGCTCTCCGTTTTCTTTTAGCCGTCTGTGAAAATCCGACTTCTTCCCTTTCCCGTTTCAGTTTCTGGCTAGAAAAGGTCCTGAACAAGAGTATAGTTGACTTTTTTTAAGCGACACAGCTGGATCGTTGGTGACCCCGCAACAGATGGCATATCCATGAGAATTGTGTCATAGGAAATTCGGTGAGCGAGGTTATCAAAGCTCCAGTGCGAGTTGATTGAGGTAGTTAAAGGGTTTGTCTACCTCAGGGCAAACGTGAAGTCCTCAAACGAAACCTAAGTGGAGATTCGGCGCAGAATTACTTTTGGCAACCGGTGTTATTGCGATTTTTCAAAACAGCTCGGGTCGAAAATCCTGACTCGCAGGACTAAGATAATGCTCTGCAAGACCCTAATTCTTCCCGTACTCTTTTACGGAGCCGAGTGCTGGAAGATAAGCAAAACGCCAGAGTAGACTCCTTTGAAAAAAAAAAAAATCTGCAACGAATATATGGTCCTGTCTGCTAGGAAGGCGAATGGAGGAGACGACACAGCCGCGAACTTTATGTGCTGTACCAAGATGTGGATGTAGTTCAAAAGGCAAAAATATCGACTACAGTACCACGGCCACATTGAACCAATGAACAACAACGATCAAGCTAAGAGGGTCTACGAATCCAGGCCTCCCGGTTCGAGAAACCCGAACCTCCGGTATAGAGACCAAGTGATTGGGGACGCTAGAGAGCTTGGTCTTGACAACTGGAAGCAGTGTGCACCAGACCGTCAAGGTTCCGACCCTTCATGGGTATTTATTCAATTATTGAAATTTGTAAATCTGCGATGCATTCGTCTCATTGTCTGTTTATTTTTCCACTTCAGACGTAGATATTTGGCTTGAATTTCTTTGGCTTAAATTCAAACTTTTAAATCTATAATTCCCAAATAAAAACGGGGATTAATTTTGGGGAATCAATGAAAAGAGGTTTGTCGCCGTGGCGTAGTGGGTAAGTGCGTCGACTCACATGCCGAAGGTCTAGGTTCGATTCCGGGAAGGAACACCTAGAATTTTTCACGGCACAACCTCTTTCGAGTTGCGAAAAAAACACAAAGAGAATCAATCGTCTATGAAAAGCTTCTCATATCTCGTCATTCGGAGTTGGCATAAAACTGTAGGTCACTTCAACTCGTGAGAGAACAGTAGCACGCACAACATTAGTAGTTGTTGCAGGTGCCAGGCCCTGGTCCCTTGTGGGCGGTAGTGTCATTCAATTATTATTATTATTAAGTTGTAAGCGCTATCATTTAACAACTGCCAAACACGGCCTTCATTTGAAGCTTAAAATTGTTAGTTGAGGCCTTCCCTATTGATAGTGTATCGCTTATGTAAAGTTATGAAAATTAACTATATATGTAGTCACTCTTCTCGCATTACGTGAGTCAGCCGAGTTCAGGAAGATAGGAGAAAAAGGGACACGTGAATACAGATCACAATGCGAATGTTTATTCTCATTGTGCAGCAGCAAGGGAATGAGGAAGTTTATGCAATGATTTTGGCTGTTATTATCGATTGACTAATAAACCAATTAAAAAAATTGTGAAGACATTTTAAGAGAATGCTAGAGTTACTTAAGGCCTGTGCATCATGATATGTGTAAGTGTTTCTGATGATCTGAATTTACTAGTCAATTGAATGCGTCGTACACCTCACTATGATATATTTTTCATTTGGATTTGCATATTCATCGTTATAAAGTTAAAGTTTTTCAACAAATTGAAGCCTGATCATTCACAGCGCCGTAAATCCACTTCTTGGGTCCTTGGACAACCGAAGATAAACGGCATCTTTTTGAACAACATTTAATAGTGATGAAGCACATTTCGCTGTTGGTGGGTATGAAAAGAAATAAGATTGTGCCAGACAGGATTTAGAAAGCCCACAAGTAGTCTACGATGTGTCCTTACATCACTTAGAATTAAAAATTGCTTTATGCTTGAAATGTGAAATTTGTCGATATTTCTTTGGAGATGTCAATGGACTGGCGGTTGCAATTAATTCGAAGCGCTATGGTTAAAAGAAAACGATAAGACAGACAGTGCGACCAGCCACTTCACGAAAGCGACTTCACGCTTAAGCGACGTCAATTGAACAACAAGCCCATGGGATTTCAAGCCCTTAAATAATTTTCTGTAAGCCACCGCCGTGCTTATGCGAAGAGTCCCCGAAATTAAGACGCATTAAAAAAATCACATTACTCGAGTTTTGGAGCAGATACTGTCCGAAGTTTGGAAAAAATGGTTAAAACAACTAAAATTATGCTACGAATCTTCCCTTGGTAGCCATTTGAATGATGGCACCCTTAATGGCAAACTTTAGAAATCGATAGATGTGTGTATGTTTGTGTGTTCATATATTGTATTAGTTGTTATTGAAATTATTTATTTGTGGTTCCTTTGTGGAAACATTTACGAATTAAAACAAATTAACGAACCTTGATGGAAAATAAATCACACTGATGACTGCTAATTTAAGCAAAATATTGATATCTGGTCAACCTAAAATGCAATTTTCAATAAATAGAAAAGTAAACTTAAATCAGGCATTAATCATGCAGATGGAAAATAGATAAGTTGATTAAATTCCGTAGAACACGCAACCCAATATCCCATTTAATAGAATTTGAACAATATGCGAATGCATGCACATTTTTTAACAATTATTTATTCAACAATGCATGAAATATATTCACAATGGAATTAAATGTAGGCATATCAAAATTGCAAGTAATACGCATAAATATATATATTTACATGTTTTTGTATGCAACTGAGAATAAAATGCTCGACTGCTGCCTTTATTAACAAAAAATAACTAATATTGGCCGACAAAGTTAGTGTTACGTTACAAACTCGGAAATCGCAACCCTTGGTGAACGCAACTGTGCGATGCTTGCAACAGTTTAAAATTGAGCATTAATAATAATAATTGGGTGCCACTACAGTCCACAAGGGACCAGGACCTAGCTTCTACAACAACTACTCGTGTTGTGCGTGCTACTGTCCTCTCACGAGTAGAAGGGACCTACAGTTTCTTGCCGACTCCGAACGTCGAGGTTTAAGAAGTTTTTCAGAGACAATTGATATTCTTTGAGTGTTGTCCGCCTACTCGAAAGAGGTAGTGCCGTGAAAAAATGCAAGGTTTCCCGTCCGGGAATCGAACCTAGGGTCGACGCACTTACCCACTACGCCACGGCGACCAACACCCTACTGTAAAATTTGCGGTTCATTCATTATGTCGTTCACACGCTGTATGATGCTCAATCAAAAGAGCGATAGAGACTTGACTTATGAAGAGATATTTCATGGCACTCCATAGGCATCCAAGGGTTGGACTTCGCAATAACAACATTCAAAAGCGACCTCTGTGGTTTGTTGAAAAGTTTTTTCCCCCAAAACAAAGTGAACGCCCCTTCCCTCAGTTCTAGCTAAAGATCCGCCAATTGGATAAAAGAAACACACCTTTTTACAAAAACAATGTTCTTCTTTATTATCTTGTTTCATTTTCTCAGTTTTCATTTCTTAAATTATGTATGCTCATTTCAATTTTGTTAACAACACAGTTTATTATAATAATTTTTATCTTACTTAAAGTATAGATACATATCTGTATAATTTGTTTATGTTGTATATTAACTTCAAATACAGCTCAGCTCGATTTCACTAGAAAACAAAACATATTTAACTATTTATAAAGTCGTTATACATACATATATATATATATATAAATGCAACCTATGCAAAACTTAAGATAACAATATGAAAAGAAATATATTTATATCATATGTATGCTCATCCACATTCTCGCCACAGACCTAGCAAGGCAAAGCATTCCCTTTCACACACACAAAACCAATAAGTACAATAGAAACAAAGGACTAAAATATTAATGTTTAAGGACCAGACTCAGACCATTTTATAATACTATAAATTTTATCTCATAGAATTAACACAATTTTTCGACGATTCTCATATGTATTATTTGCGGAACGTCTATTATGTTGTTGCACTGCAAGCAACATTCTGTCAATATATGATACACACATACATATACTGTTATTATTATTTTATTCCAAATAATTACAATTTCTTTAGCACTATTATTGTTTTTGCTTTAAGGATACCAACCTTTGCTCCATCTCATATCAAAGGGACATTTTCGAAATGTTTTTTTTTTTTTGGTTTTTTTTGTTTTATTTTTTTATATATATATTCATTCAGCTTAACTAAATTTTACAAAAAAGGAAGATTTTCACATTCACTAGGTTCGATATGTACAATTTGTTGTCCTCTCGTCTCCGATATGCGAAGGCATTCATGTTCTGTTTGACTTCAGCTCTCATCTTAAGTACGGTTTTACTTCACTTGACAAGGGGTTACTATTTTTGCTGTTATTTGCATACAAGGATTCTAATTGGCTAAAATGTTTAAAACAAACAAAAAAAAAAGGCGCCAAACTTTTATTTACAATCGAATTGGAGTTGTATTGTTAGTACGTTACATACTTATGTTTGTTCACTGGTTAAAAAAAGAAATTAAATACATTTAGAAAAATAAAATAAATAATTAATTATTCTAGAAACTACACTTCTTATTTGTGTTATCATCTTAAAGTCTTTGATACAATGGCCTGCCGCCACCTGTCGCCGCAACACCATGATATGGTACATTATTCTGGGGCGTCCCGCATGGCAACGACGAGTCAAGCAACATATGTTACGGATATGTTGTTTGTTTTTAGATATATGTGCGTGGATATGGAATTTTTATATACAACTTTCCTGTATTCGATTTGAGGTTGTTACGACTTCCGGTCGAAACCGATATTCGCTAAGTGACGACGTCACTGATTGATTATTCGGACTAAGCAGACTAACTTCCATTGGTTGGGGGGTGGGTTGTTGGCTGTGCAGTGCTGCTGTCGGCCCAATTAGTGGAGGACTACACGTTGTTATGCCTTTGTTATTGGTTGTTAATGTTGCATAACTCTGAAATTAGAAAAAATAACGACGACGGTGGTTAATGCAGATGGTACTCTCATTTCGCAATACGCTTAGTATTATCGTTTGTTTTAATTACTCGTAACTGTGTTAATTCTTAATGCAGCCTTGAATAAAATAACAAAGTTAAAACGCGTTAGCGTGTCTCTCATTTCGTAAGCCGCTTTTGGCATCCAAATAAAGTTATGGCAGACCTCAAGTTCAACTATTCATTAGGTTTCATCCATTTATTTCACTTACAACTTCTCCCCCAGCCTCGGGGTATTAACCGACAAGAAAAGAATGAGATTCTGTCGGAGAGTAACAGAATAAGCCAACTATCACCGACCATGACCCACCCGTAGGCATATTAAAAATTCAATGAAAGCCAAAACACCCAAAGCACCCTCACAGATAGAACAACAACAACAACAACAACAAAGGTTGAAGCAGCAGAGACCAGCACGAAGGATTGAATAGACAAAAGAAAAGAGAAGGAAAAAAACAACGCCCTGCCCTTAATGTAACAATAACACGAGGAGTGTTGCGGAGTGAAAGAGCGTCGAGTTCCATACACACGGCACCAAGGATTTTTACTTAATTTGACGTATTTTTTCCCGCAAGTAAGAGAGCATACCCATTCCTCTGGCAAACAAAGAAAACTAACGACAGCAGGAAGCCCTTTGAAAAAGTAATTCCTTTCTTTGCTCCGTTATATTATAGCGGAACCTTATTTGCGGGAGTATGCTACGTCCAGCTTTAAGGGGAAAAATTAATTTGCTTGCAGGCAAATCCGAGATAAACGTAATTCAAGTGCAGAACCTCTTGATGAGCAACGTAGGAAACAAAACATAAACAACCAGACCAAATGTCTCTGGTAAGAAGTGCGCCGTAAATTAAGGCCAACAATTTGGAATAGTGAATACATACCAACGTAAACATAAATTGTCTCATAATTAATTACGAACTATGGCAGGTTAGATTTGGAGTGGGCGTTTTAGGCAGACTGTAATAGAAGTGGCAGACTGCCATGCGTATCGAGAATCATCTTTCCTTATAAAACTTTACAAAATTATCGAGTTATCTGATGAATTTCTTTCAATTCACGCACATAGTCGAAGGAATTGTTTCTTCTTTATCTAGAGGGTCATCTTCCTCTTCATCTCTGCAACATCCCTGCCGCCAATGGCACAATGCCCAGTGATGTCACCTATAAGTATTCTGAACGCTGATCTGCCTAATCTTATTGAGCATTACGAGCGTCCAATGTCTGTGCATTCAACATTCGAACAATTAACGATTACTCGTGCCAAGCTAAAGAAGATGGTCACTTGCGACGTATGGCATAAGAGGTAAAACCATAGGAATAAGAATTAGAGATGCTTCTGTCTAGTTACATTTGATATCTAGGTTTCAATCCCGATTTGGAATTTTGATCAAAACTTTGCCATATTCACGGTTCCAAATCTTTGGCACGTCGCTGATGTTGCTTTTAAGGACAAATTTTCCATACGTATGATGATGTACCACATTTGAACCACGGAATCAGTTGAATCCTGCAAATATGTACAGACGAGGATAGGGCAAAGGGCAGATGTCAAAACGAAAAGCAGTACAACTGCTGAAGTAAGCCGTTGACTTAGACATCGTCGCTCTTTTTTTAGCGGCAGTTTGAAGAACAAGCGGAACTAACTTGTATATTGAAGAAAAGGAAGGCAAAACCAAATACATGCCGTTTTCGTCGATCCTGGGACAAAATGTGAAAATTTATCAAATTTATCACGAAAGTAGTAGAGTACCAAAAGTGAACTCTACCTTGGGGGAGATCCGACTTAGAGTCACAATTCTTAAGGGCTAAGAGAACCTTATTCGAATGCCCAACGTCATACTCTACAAGACGGAACCAAATGCTCAACGATAAGGAAAACAGCAGAGCAGATTCCTGGCTCGTTTGAAAGAAAACATTTTGCGCTAATATATGGTCCTTTCTGCGCGAAAAATTAATGGATAAGAAAACATAACTGCGAGCTCTGCCAGTTATATCAGGGAAAACCCCGTCGAGTCCGTGGACACAAGCGTGCTCACAACATATTTCCAAATAAAACGTTCTTTAAATCCCAGACATAAGAATCCAAAAGGAAAATAAGATCGAACCTCGGGTATATAGGTCTAGTCACTGAGGTTTTAAGACATCTTGAAAGGACATTATTGTCATTTATTTCCCATATGTTTTCCAGTAGGGACCAAGCACATGCATACATATGTTGAAGTATGCTTTTATCATGTTGTTATATTGAGAAGAAGAAGAAGTATCTAAAATAAGTTTAAATCTCCTTCCTCTAAAATGGTACTGGGCTAACAAGAAGAAAACACGCCTTAGTTGAATCGAGCAGGTGCATCTTATAATATACCGCTATTTCTTACAAAAATCGAGAAGAAGGGGATGAAATTGTTTGTAGCTAAAAAAAATTAAAACAAAAAACAAATTTTAAGAAAACTGACACTATCCAAGCAACAGAATAGCATCAACTATTTTCAGGCAACTCAGAAACTAACTAATGTACACATGAGGTGATTCGTCATGAGGTTTCTTCTTCAATACGCGGTTTTTACGGATCTCCCGTAACTATTATCAAACTTCTCTACTTATCTTTGTTTGGTATTGTTTGGCAAGTCCCTTTGGAAAGACTCACCCCACAAATGGATCTGTATGACGAAAATCAACGATTTGTGAGAAGCGTTTTACATTTAATCGTGCGCATCATCGACCTACTGAAACCACTATTTCCAATACTATTTGTAAGTTTGAGTTCCAGTATACATAAGTGGATGCCACTCGGTCGGTTAGACCGCATCCAGAACGTAATGAAAAGACTATAGTGAACGCGAAGACTGTGGCTATTCGTCATAGTTTTCAGTAGCTCGCCCATTTAAACGGTCTTCCTGAAATTCAAGCATATCGTCTCGCTGAGCTTTGGCATCAACAACACTGCGATACGAACCATACAGCGCGTGAAACAATGATTGTTGAGGTATAATTTTGGTGCAATTAATTTCACAATCAATTGGCCATATCACACCTTTAAAATATTTGTGGGTATGAAAAGTCTCAGTTTGGCTTTATTCGCATATATGCCTACTTATATACTGACCGTAGCTTTGGCCATCATAAAAATGAAAAGCACAATACAGGAGGAAGTTAAAAAATCAATGAATTTAAAAATGTTCAATACCCCTAGGAATAATTAAAAGCAAAATTTAAATTGCAACCATATGCGTAGCGTCAAAGTATTGAATCAACAAATAATAAGCATAAACAAATAGGGATAAATTATACTTACAATTTGCTTACTAGGCCTAAATGTATAATGAAGCACTTCGTTACCAGTGCTTACTAATGAACCTAAACTAGACACCGCACCGTCATTTGCGCTTCCCCCTCGATCGGTGTCGGTACAGTAATCCCGCTGTATCAGTCGGACAGATGGACTCCGGAAGAGTGGCGTTGGAGCCATCGATTTCATTGGACGTTTTTCTAAACAAAAAATATGAAAAAGAGAGAGAGAGAAAATGAGACAGAGAAAAACACGGAAATTAAAAACAATTGCACTAGTAATAATTGGTGAAAATTCATGCTCAGAGTTGGATAAAATTTTAATGAACCCACAGCGAAAGAACTCGTCTGACGACAGCTGGTGCACCGTTGGTCATCGAGTTCCCCGCCCCACAAATGATGAGAGGAAAGCAGGAAATATGAATAAAAGTAATTCACACACACACACATACTGTGTGTATGTGTAAAGAGGAGAATATTTGCAAGCATACCATATTGATTTGGAATAACATCTGGATCTGTGTCATCACCTTCGGGTGGGTCACCCATCATTTGTGGACTCTGTCGATGATGACCGTCATGTGGATTTGTTGCGGCGCTGCCTAATGGTGTATTTGCCATTGTTGTTGTTGCTGTGAGACCAACACCAACTCCTCCACCGCCACTTAGATGATGCTGATGGTTGTGCTGCTGCTGCTGATGTTGATTATGATGATGATGGTGATGGTTCGCTTGGAGTGGATCTAGCTGACAGTCGGATGGCATTATCGACAGCTGGGTATGTTTGGCAGATTTCAAATTGGCTTCACTGTTTCTATTATTGGCAAAACAAACGGAAAACGGCACACAAATAAAATTCATGTTAAACGATCCAGAATCAGGAAAGTAAATTCCCCAAGTGCTTAGTAGGGAGAAAGGGACAAGGGATGGGATAAGATATTGTTTGGGAACTTCAAAAAAAAAAATGTATACATATATCCCGGTATGCGACGAAGGACAGTGTTTGCAATGTGTCTCGGCTTCGGAAGTACCATCTATCCAGTCATGTAGAACCCAAATATTTTTCGCCTCGATGTCATTTAATTAAGTCCATCGTAAGCGTCAATGTTTGCCCATGGCTGGATAGTTTGAAATAGAGGCAAATTGATGGGCGATACAAATGAAATTGATACCTGACCGGGTGAATGGTTTCGGTTGGTGGTCTCTTGATTTTATTTTTGTTTTTTTTTTTGTGATGGAACACTGCTCTCGAACGCTGACGTTTAGTATTGGGAAACTGGGCAATTTACTTATACGGCTATTACCACAATAAAGTGGATTTGCGGTTGTTTATTTAGCTTCGGTTTCCCCGAGAGGCTATTGACTTACTTGTTTGAGTATCTCCGGTAGAGGGCTGCCAGTATTATGCATGCGATGGCAAATAGCAGGCTGCAAATAATGTGAGGCCGGCCAGAAATGGTGACAGTGGAACAGTTAGACCGTTAGATGAACCTGCAATTAGATATACATACACATATGTAAGTTGCGAATGTGTGAGAAGAAGGCGAAAAAATGTTCAATTTGAATACGTGGTCAAATACAATAAAATCGTTGCTGTATATGTGGGGAAGATTATTGAAAGCGATGAACTGAAATCCATTTCCATCGGGAAGCTGTAACCACTTATGTTAAACGAACCCAACCATACTCAATTTACCATCTTGAAGTGACAACCCACTTTGTACAAGCACAAGGAGAACAGTGCATCATAGTGAATGTCACTACAAGTGACTGCATCCAGCATTTCATTGCATGTACAAACCATCGTTAAAGCTATATAACTTATTCATGAAAAAGAACAAAAAACACAAAAACAAAACTATCTGGCGTCCGCAAATGCCAAGAATTCCTTTCACCCTCCAACACGTTGGCAGACACAACGACCGCCAGAAGAAAAAACAATGAAAAACGCAAAACAAAAAGAGCGAATTTAATTGAAATTCCCATGAATTAAACATAGGATTTCGGTTTCCTGCTGTCCTATTCAAAATTCTTACCCCACCAGCTAGTCTTTCACCCAGGCACTCAACTGCAGAAAAAAAAGATACAACAGCATGAGGGAAAACTTTCATATTACTCGATTCGAATAAGTTCCTCCTTTTGGTTAAATTTTCTTCTCCTCAATTCTACTCCGTCCATGTGCTGTCTGTTAAAGTGGCTGGGCAATCGGATTTTGCAATAGATTTTCAGCATGAAATACAAACTGCAGTGCAACGCAATCTATGCTAATTCTTAGTTCAAGCGCTAGGAACTTTCAGAGCCAGGATAAAGTGATAAAACTATCTAGATACTACAACAAATCACCGCTGAGCGTGAATTGCATTAAGGATAGTCGCCACTGACGCCAGCCGATGCATTATTTATTATGCAGGTTATGACTTTGTTTCTACCACAATGATGAATGCGTAAGATATCCTCTTACAAGATGGACATTTTGTCTCGTCTTGAACAGGCCCGATCACGAAATGGAAATAGATACTTATATGTTGGAGTATTATGGTAATACCTGCGTCTACAGACATCCGGGATAATTAAATTTAACTTACTGGAAAATGCACTTACCCGTGAACTTTGCGACACCCTTAAAGGTAATATCATCAATTATTGTTGGCTCCGAACGTCCTTTGGCATTAATGGCGAATAGAATAATCCGGTAGGATGTGCCCGGTTCCAAGTTGTCAATAAAGAAACTCACTGGCGTTCTCTGTGGACGAGAGGAGAAGGGACATGGTGTAAGTTACTGTCATTGCTTTATTTAGAGTGAAGAGTAAATTGTAAGTTGAATGCAAGGTGTCCTGATTTAGGGAAACTTTTTTTTAGAGAATTTCAATCAATTGATGGCATGCCCACGTGTCTATAGTCCTTTCAGAGATTACATTAATAAAACAAAAATATAATAAAAAAATTCAGTTAAAAGCTAGGACCTAGCTTTCTTAGTAATCCAATTGACGAGTTTGCGAAGTTTTTTCGAAACATTCAACATTTAGCAGCTCCATTAATGTGGAAGCGTGAAAAATAAAGGACGAGATCAGCAGTCAGTAATTGTCAGAGGACTAGTTAATAATAATAATAATTGAGTGGCACTACAGCCCACAACGGACCAGGGCCTAGCTTCTA
Organism: Eristalinus sepulchralis; assembly: GCA_944738645.1. Lineage (NCBI taxonomy): Eukaryota > Metazoa > Arthropoda > Insecta > Diptera > Syrphidae > Eristalinus > Eristalinus sepulchralis. The sequence continues at coordinate 36,439,373 of OX122882.1, read as the reverse complement.
CAACAACTACTCGTGTTGTGCATGCTATTGTTCTTCACGAGTAGAAGGGACCTACAGTTTTTTGCCGACTCCGAACGGCGAGATTTGAGAAGCTTTCCATAGACAATTAATACTCCTTGAGTGTTGTCAGCAACTCGAAAGAGGTGGTGCCGTGAAAAAATGCTAGGTGTCCCGCCGGGAATCGAACCCAGACTTTTCTGCGCCGCGGTCGATGCACTTACCACTACGCCACGGCGACCACAGAGGACTAGTTACACCAGTCATATACAAATTTTGGTGAAATATGCCGCTTAAGCAAACATTTTTTCCACTTGCGCACCGAAGGTTCCGTAATCATTAAAATTTAAACAAATAATCCTTTAAATCGAATTTCTTTGTTCATTTAAACGTTCTTCTTTGTCGAAAAAAAAAAACAAAACAAAATAGAAATATTGACCACCTTTTAAACCGTGATTGTAGAACTTTAATATTTTATAAATTGTATGCGCCAGTGGAATGGGTGCATCCTAAGTATTCGACTTTAAGACACACCACGAACAAATGCTACCGAGGACTATATGGAGAGAAGGACCTGGTGCACATTGTTTTTGGATATCTGTGGCTCTTAAAGTGTGGGTAATATCAGACTGTAAAGAGCAGGCATATTCATGTTACTTGAAAAGTCTCTTTTGTTCTTGGCAAGTTGGGTATTTCGGGGGAATTCTGGGACTGAGAAGGGGAATTTGAATGAAGTTTTTCGAAAGAGTGACACAAAATGAGAAAAATGAGAATTAACGTCAGTGTTCCAGTGAGACGAGAGACTTTGCAATATAAATGACTCATTATTGAATTCTCGCTCCATGTTATTTTGATATATTTTGGGAATATTGGAAAACAAAAATCTTGGCCGAAACAATTCTTTGCATTCTTGGCGACATCAAATACGCGATCCTCCCAACTATTTGTTGAATTTATAAACATACAGATGATGCCAAACGTGCTTAAATAAATAATACAAGTTCCATCCAAGAAAAATAATACAATTCTAGAGGCTTCCAGTCTCTGTCGTTTCGTTACAATGCCTGATTCCGTCCGTGAATAATGGTGTTCATGTTTTTTAGCGTTGTTTCAACCAGCGAAGTTATTTACAATTTGGACTATTTATCGAATTCCAAAAGTTTTCTATGAAGAAGGCGAATAAAAGTGAGTATTTAACACATTCATGGTAGCTTACATAAAGAGCTTCACCTTCTTCCACCCTTCTTCATGAAAGAGCGAACATTGAGCTACATAGTTATAAATCGAATTGTAAATTTTAAGAAGAACATTTTCTTATTTTTTGGATACTCAGATGACTATCCGAAAAAAAAATCTTGCAGACGAATAATTGTTTTTATATTAATTTGAGTTGACAGTTGAAGTTTAAAGTGCAGAAAATAAAAATCGGGAGTTTGACAAGATGCTTCAATCAATGATATTTCTATTTTAACTTTTCCATAATGTACTTATTGAGCCCTTCAAAGCTTATACTAATGTTTTACTGTGTTTGGCCAATAACGCCAACAATGGTCGAAGCAATGTCCGAAATAATATTTTTTTTGAACCTTTTACTTTTAAGGATGAAAACTAGAGACGAAACGCAATTTTTCAACTTTGTAGCTTAACAGGTGTGCAATGAGATTTCAAATCAAAAAAGTGGAAAGAAAAATTATTTTCCACAGATCTGTCGATTGATATGTCATTTATATGTGGAGTTGTGATTTAATTTGTTTTATTGTTTGAGGGATCCACTCTTCAAAGTCCATCATATTTATATTTTTGTTACCATTGCTTGCAGCGACATGCAACTATGTATTCTCAAAATAACCTGCACGTCGTTTCAAAACTGACGGAGATATAAAGAAGACGGATAGATGGATATTCCGAAATTATAATGGTTTCATTTGCAAATATAGCAAATTTATTCATATTGCCGAAGTCATTACGTTTTACGATTTACCGATTTATTTGTCAAGTTGTTAAGTGTTGTTTCCGTTTGCTAGAGACCGCATGTGTCTCGCATCCTATTATTGAATAGAAAGGATTGCCAGTTTAATGCGAATATAGCAATAATAACTTCTTCTCATCTTTGATAAATTAGACAGGAAAGCAAACAGTCAGGTGCGTATTAACGAAATCTTTACAGGCTTACTAGCCTGCAGGGACGTAGCAATTGGAAATCCGTCTAATATTCATTTAAATATTATATTCTACTCAAACAACTAGCAGTCTGCAGAATTATTAAAAAATTGGAGCACATTCGCTTGTTTATAGAAAGTGCTGGAGTAGTTTTGATAATTTAAGCCAAAATATTAAACCATTCAATTTTTGGGACAATCTTTACAATCAGGTAACATATATATAGCCTGTGTAAACTAATTGCCGAACCTCTTTTCCACTGTGGTTAAAGGCTACCACTACCATTCAATAACTTCAAGAAAGCGTGCAAAGACATGAGGAATACTAAAGCTACTACTTTCAATCTTATTCAACTGGAGAACGACTTTCATTGCAATAAGAGAACACCGAAATCTTCGCTGTCAAGATAAATTTATTATGTATTAAGCAACAACCGCTTAGATGACATCGGACTAAATTTAGAGAAATAGCGAAAAGTTGTGTGAAGCAATGTCAAGTAGTAAGCCAGTTCTATACTGTCAATCAGAAGTCATAAACAACACTGGCATCTTGAGTTAAGCATCGCAATTGGTAGCCAAGACTTTAAGGAAAACAAGTATTACGTCTTTCTCGGTTTTGAAATACCTATAAGAGATAAACAGAAGCACCAAGGGAAGATATTAAATTAGTCTTTTCAATCGTAGCTTATTGTAATACCAAATATGTCAACAGCGTGAAGGTTAAAGCAGTTGGATGGTCACCTTCTTTCCCTCATCTCGAAGACTCTCACAGAGGTTTTTTTGTACGTTCAAAACTATTTTTTGGCCTTTATTGTCTTGATATTCTGCATTCCATTTACTTTCGTTGTAAGCTCTTAGATTGCGAAAGGGGTTGTTTCCTAATTAGTTGACAGCAGCAGACGTGTCTACTTTTTTGTAGAAAATTAACTTTTTTATTGCCCAGGGTGTCTTTGTGTCCGACAACCCAGCACAATGTAAGATTCCATATAACCACTATTTCTTTAAAAGATAGACGGACATTTTAAATCATCTTAGGCTTTGTCTATTGTGTTTCCAGACAGAATCTCAATAGCCGCTTGTCTGTCAATGCATATAACCATTTATCGAAAGACTCGCTTCTGCCTAGTTCACATTTTAATTGTCGGAACCACTGAGCCCGTCCCATCCTTCGGTGTGGAGCTATCCGCATAAATTTCCATAGCTCACAATTCTATGTCCAAAATTGGGGCTACTTTTAAAAGCCTCTCAGGGAATACTGTGGGAAGTTTGCATTTATGTACATTTATGTTTGCCCTTTGGAGAATTTCCCTGTGCCCAGAGTTGCCGTCACTGCGATTATTATTGGAGGTATATAGAACCTCCAATAGATGTATCATATGTGGGTCTTTTAATTCTCGAACCTAGACATAACTTACTACGTGAAATGTATCCAAATGTAAGTAAGACAGTAGTGCAAGAAATATGTTAGTGTGGAAGACATAGTGAAAAGAGGGTATTACAGAGATCCTAGTTTCGTTTGTTAATGGGAAGCCATGCTGAAAAGTAAGAAAAGAAAAATACCTCTTATACGTTTCTTTTTACATTATCTTCTTAAAATTGTAATTCCATCTTTTTAAAAGAAAACTTCCTTCATCCTTCAGTAATGCCCAAGGAATGCAAATTCTTCCTTTATCGTGCAAGACGATAAATATGTGGTGTACGCCCACTACAAAGACCTCATATCAGTCGGTTTCAATTTCCCATATCAAAATCGAAGAATAAAATTTTAAATTACCAAAAATAAACCTGCGCACTTCAACGGAAACCCTCACCTAATATTGGGAAAATAATTTCCAAAGGCAAAAACAAAATTGCACTTCTAATTCGAATTCAACCTCAACAGAATGCTTAGCTTTTTCAATGTGCAGTGCCATATGTATGCTTTTGCGAACAAATATCGCACACAAGAGTTGGCTTCAACAACTTCATTTCGACAGCCACCATGTGCGGTATGGTGGCTTTTGCCTACGTTCCGTCGATAGCACTGGTGGAAAGAGAAACGGAATTGGTTCAATCTCTTGAACTAGACACCCTCCATTCCCCTCCCCGCCAAACCCAACCATCCAACCACCACGACCCATTCAGAATGAATTTAATTAAAGCACAGAAGTTTTGTAGGCAACGCCGGGGTGCCTCTGCAATATTTAACAGGTAAACGTCAAGACACAATCCGAATGTAGTTTAAATTTTCATTCCTCTTTATTGAAATGTAAATATTAGTGCTCTCCACTTCACTCTGCAGCAGCCGCAAGGGTGTACTCTAGTGCTTACTGGGGGGCCAATAACGGTTCGATGCTTCTATAAAAATATCAATGTTTGCCATAGGGGGGGTTGAAAAATGTTTGTAGTTGCATAAGAGTGCTCTGCGACTTATTTTCTGTCATTTATTGTGAAAGTTATCCCGCAGAAATGCAGAAGGAAAGTACCCTTGATATCCAACTGCGATGTAAGCATTGAATTGCAGGTAATGAAAACTTGAATCAACGGAAAGGATCGTTGGATTGAATGATTTTATTTAACAGGATAATTTATCAGTAATAACAGATTCTACGCCTAAGTGAGAAGGGGAAATAAGATTGCAAATAAAAAATAGGGAATCCTGTGCATAACTTACCGAAAGACTTAAATTCCTTGCCAACCGCAGTGTCGATAGTTCCACCAACTCCATGATGAATCCCTGTGGCAGTCCACCATCAAAGCCCTCAATGCAGTCAACTTGCAGTGAGTCTGCCGATTGATTGGCCACCGTGCAGTTCTGCAATGGAAACGGTCGTCCTGCAGGACAAAGAGGTGATGAAAAAAAAAACCGGTAATGAAAGAGAAAACAAAATCATTTGAAAGGGAAGACACCGGACGAGCCCCAACCGAGCAGAGGGAATTCAATAATGCTGATCACATCATTCCAGAAAACACCGTAGTTAATTAGTTTTCCGGTCAAATCTATTATCATCCACTGTAGTCGCATTTTTCACTTCATGCTGGATGGCACTAAAAAAAGGAAATTTTAACGTTCCTGATAGGGGATAAATTTAACGAAGTTGTCCGGTCGCTGGTCCTCTTGATCGTTAGCTGCGCTTCGAGGTAGCCCAAGTCTGAAGTCATTGTGTGACAGAAGCTCTGAACTGAATTCAGCTCAGGTCAGTGAACAGGAATGACAATAGCTTTCGGCGGGTCTTTACAAACTGAATCCACATAGTGCGCCCGGCATCCTACAACACAAGAAAAGGTGAGACGGGTTCTTTTGCTTTTCGCAAGCATTTCTAAAATCTCTTCTGGAAGACATTCCTTAGCCGGTTATTCTCCATCAAATTTCCTCATTCCATTTGCATCAACAAAACGTTACCCCGGACAGTTGGACAGTTTGTTGCGATATTTAGACAACGAATGAATGGACAACACAAAATCAAAATGGGGGACAATATGCAGGAAGAAAAAATAAATGAAAAAAGTGAAAGTGAAAAATGTGAAATTACCTGCAGCTACAATTTGAAAAATGCATGGCGTTTTCTGGACTCCAATTGAGTTCCTGCCCCAACAGGATATCGTCCCGTAGTCGAGGTCGGTCGTTGGAGTGTAATTCAAACGTGAGTAGCCCGTCTGCGGAGAAGAAAAAAGGGCGGTGATACAAAATGATTAGATTTTAACGAGTTAAGTGTGGCTATGCATGGTGGTGGTGGCTGTGTAATGCCCCTGGGGATAAAGGAAATGGATAAAAATGTAAATAAGGTTGCAAAGCAGGGAGATAGTTTTTGTTCTTAGATGAGAAGGAAAGTTGCCAGCGTAATGTTATGTATGTCAAATAAAGAAGATTGCATATATATCCTTTATCTCGGTTATAAGCAGTTGTATGTGACGCTTAAAGAATGAAAGCGATTCTTCCAAAGGACCACTACAAGTATTTTTCAAGTCAACCTGGGCATCATTTTTATACCATTTAGTGACTCGCGAGAGACAGTATCGCGTAGTTATATCTCTGTTTCGAAATTCGATTCGGATCAATGTAATGAGCCACAGGAATAGATCTCAAAATTTAACAACCAACCAACCATTAATAGATCTGTTTCAATCTACTTACTTCCGTTGAATGTAGCCTCGCCGGTAACTCAGTTTGCTCACCGGACGAGTTGAAGGTCCAGTGAAATGAATCCGCCGGTGGTGAAGCGTCTACCTCGCATTTCAGCATCAGAGTTTCATGCTTAAGGGCGCCCAACAATTCCTCATGATCCATGGAGCATATAGGTGCATCTAGAATAACATTTCGTAAAAATAAAGCAAAATAAGTTACGCACAAATTAAATTTCTAAAATTCCATATAAAACAAGCACTTCTGGCTTAACAAAGCGTTCGTTCGTTATGAGTATGGTAGTCGTGCAATTGAAGGAACACCACACAGATGTTGAACTACAAAAAAACAACATCATATCGTTTGGATGCGGTTAAGGAGCAAAGTATCAGTGGCTGCAGCAATTGTTCCAGAAACTCATAAGAATAAAGGAATATTTCAGAGATATAAGCTCCGCTTATACTTCCGGGAGGAGTGTATTCGCATTTTATAATCCCATGACGGAAATAAGAAAAGAATGCAATATTATTGTTTCTTTCACGCCAACGCAAGGGGTATTGCATTGCAAAAATGCGGCACGGCTTCGCTTCGTTTCTGTGTTCGCGCACCACCCACCCACCCATCTGAGCATTCATTCAGTTCTGAACACAGACTAAGAGCAAGAAGGATAATGGTTTTTGATTTTACGATTGTGTGTTTGTGTGTGTATGTGCTGCGTCTTTATTGTTTTTTTTGCTTGCCTCACTGTTAAAAATTCGAATAAACTTTTGTGTAGGGGAACAGTTCTCCTTGTGGACGAATTTCATTGCACGGGTATTTTCACATTATAGGGATTACGTTTTAAAAGACGAGATATAAGGGAATTTTGGTTGAATGTTGTTGTTTTTGTATAACTGCTGTCAGTGCGAGGGATTACAAATAAGAACAACATGCACAATTGTTTTTCTCTTTACCCATAGGACAGTATTTAAAACGAAAAACATATAAATCGTTTCGTTTCGCTTTGATATGCTGCGTGACCGTTGAATGCATTGGATAAAGAAGTTGATTTCTGAATCGTGTAACATGTTGGTAATGTCAAATGTTACATGCATGAGCCAAAGAACTCGTATTTTGGCAACAAAAGTGCACCCTCTCGTTGAAGTTTTTTTTAAGGCGGCCACTGCTTAATGAGATTTCAAAATCGAAAACTAATGCACAGTCTTAATCAATAAACTGCAGTCATTGGCGACGAACTAAGAAGAGTAGAGACACATGCTACAGGCTCTTCAAATAACACGTAACACCCTTCCAACGCGGCACTTATTTCCTAGTCCCACTTCAACTTTCATCAACTCAAACTCAGGTTGAATTTCATTGAAATTCTCTGCAAAGCTCGTCCTTAATTCCAGAAGTTACCTGGAAACTTTTTCCTTCGGTTACCTAACCACATATCATTTTTCCAATTACATTTACGTCAGATATGCTTTCTATTTCCGCCCCATGACAGACACATTCTCTCGGATACATTTTTTTCTTCAACACCTGATGTTTCTTAAACTACGCTGTCTTGTTGTGTAATATCACAAGATTTCACATGCTTGAAGGAGGGGGGACAAAGTACAAACCTTCGAAAGCAGACGTTTATTCAATTAACGATAACAACACTCGAAGGATACTTGTGCATCTTCAATTTAATCGAACTCGAGCTGCCAACAAAAGACTAAAACTGCAAGAAAAATCCTTCCATCCTAAGTGAGTGACGCAGAAAGTGCACCGTTGCAACGGATCGACAATAATATTTTATAATTGGAAAGCCATTATATGGGGCCGGTATCTCTAACGTTGATTTAATGCAACACACACCTTCTGTCACATTGGGAATAAAGAGAAAACGAACAACAGGATTTCGAAAAACATACTTACATCTGACCCTTAGTGTGACGGGGTTGCTGGTACCCTTGCCCTCGGTATTGGCTGCCATACATGTGTAGTCACCTGCTGATGCCCGTGTCACGCTCTGCAGTACGAGTGATTGATCTGAGAGGATTATTCCTGCCGAGATGTTGTGATGCAATTCATTGCCCTGCCAGACATAAAAATTATATCACTTATAAAATCCACGGGATGAAAACAAAACAAAAAAGAGGAAAAAAACACAACAGTGCACATTTACTGGAAGAATGATAATATTACACAAGGCAAGGATTGAAAAATCAGGAACGAGGGTGAGGGTGGTTACATCAAAACGTCACTCGTCACACCCGTGTTGTGCTTTCGCAGATGGTATCCTATCCGTCCTCCTCCTCCACAAGGGTTGCTGCCACGAGCAACCGCCTATGTACAAGTGTGCACATGTGACGTCGAGAGAAATAAGAAAACCAAAAGCCAAGGGACTACACTACGTATGAGTAGGGATAGTAGAGATTTTATACTTGTTTTCTTTTCTTAGGTCGTTCTGCCATCTTTGAAGCAGTGTGCAAAAAGCTGACGACGTGTGAACCCCATCATCGCAAACGGATAGAGGTCTGAGCTGTCGGAATATTAGAATTATTTTTCATTTTGTTCTTTTTTACCATCGTTTACCGCGCCGGCTAAAACAGCACGGCTGGGTAACAGCAAATGATGTGCAGGATAATAATGAGTGCAAATGCGAGATGAGGCGAAAAAATGCACGTCCTACGTCACTCACATGCATTCATTTTCGATAATGTGAAATGAATAAATAATGAGATTTACTTTGTATCCTCCTTTTGAGCAATAGACATAAGAATTTTCACTCCGAAAAAATTCACTACGAGATGAGAGGGCAACGAGGCGCCGTGATGTCTTGGAAGATAGCTTATTTTATTCCGACACCGTCACCATACGCGGGAGTTGTTTGAATGTTTTTTTTTCCCTTTTTCGAGATTCTTTTTATTAGACTCTTAGCGACACCAGTGGTGGCTTAAATGACGGAGAGAACGACGGCGACGTCGTCATGGGGATGAATGATCTGGAGCAGAATGCTGATGATGGAGGGTGCAAATAAGGGTAATTTTCCTGCAACCAGATTGACGACAAATGAGGTACTGCGAAGGAAATGGCAATGCAGTAACTTCAAGTCGTAGTCGTACGGAAATCATTCCCCGTGTTGGTGTACCCGGTAGATGGTAGCCACTTTGAGTGAATTAACTGTGAAATCAGTTCAAGTTATTAGTAATCTTAACTTCTGCGATGTGGAAAAGGCTGTTAGATGTGTTTGTAGGAAAATAATATTATCCCAGAAATGTCTTGTGTTATGTGCAAAGGCAGTTTATAAACGTTTGTTTTTGACGGAAGCTTTCTACCCTCATGTAAAGTAGCACACATGATGGAACTTACATTATGGAACCATGACATTTTGTATGGCTTTGGATTTGACTGAATCTTGCATTCGAAATAAACATCATCACCCTCTTTGATGTCATCAGGATTCAATGAAGAACCCATCTTCATAACTGCGAGCGGTTGATCTGAAAGCAAAAAAAGAAAATTTTGTAAAATGTAGCTTTTTTATAATTATTTAATTAATTTATATTTTGATGTATTTCACTTTCATTTGCCGAATATGATGACCTCTGAAGGTATTATTGTCCAAAAAGATCCTTTTTAAACTCTATTTCAGAGACTTGGACTAAGATCACAATCAGAATATCATCTTTCACAGACAAACATATGAAGATACATACTAGAGAAAAATGTCAACATTTTGAAATACCCTTCAGTTTGTTAAAATTGCCGACAAATATGTTAAAAATTTACATCTTATTGCTCAGGTCCTTGTACAATGGAGTGGATAGTGAATAGGAATATTGCACTGTGATTGCACTTAATGCTTTATATGTATACAAAAAAAAATTGCAATAAAAAAGACTACTTTCTAAGTGAATTATACTGAGAGCGTCTACTTTTTTCTACTTATTTTGAAAAGGAACCGCTATGGATGCAAGTACATTCGAGACTTTGATAATTTCGGGTTACTAGAGAGATTCAGTTTTCAAAAGACAAACCTGCAAATATAAAACTGTTTATGTGAAGCAATCTTATCAACTTAAAGAGAGCAAATGAATGACATGAAAAAAGAAATTTCAGGTTTTCGAACAAATGTGAGACCTATGCATTCGTGTCATAATATTATTCCAAAGGGAATACATGAAGGTGGTAGTTTAGTACTATTGTGTGCTTCTTTTTCTGGTGTGTTTTTTTTCTAATATCGCATATTGATCACATAAGGATAGAAGAAAAATGTGTATATGAACGTATTCGAAAATATATAAGTCGACACTCAAATATCGGTCCCTAAAATACAATGGCCCTAGGCTTCGCCTTAGTTATGGGAGTCATAGATATAGAAAAGTAAAATTGTATTTAAGATGGTGGAACGTTAAGTGATTTAGCAGATGCCAGACTTTGCTATTCATTCTATATTTGGAAATATCAGATTTTGAATTCTTTTCAGTACTCATTGCAATTTAAAATATCTGTTCATTGAAAATTTGGAAATGTATGTAAAGTGTTTTTGTATCGAAAATAAATCTACTCGAACAGATTTATTGCTAATATTCCGAATGGCGATTTGGTATTTCGGAAAATTTTAAGCAGCTAAGTAGAAAAATAAATTTTCTGAATAAATACAGCACATTATAAAATATTGTAGTTATATGACCATTCGAAATTGTTAGTTTAGTTTAGTTTAAAAATGTATTTTTTTTATTTTGAGTTTCAATTGCATTAAATCTAGATATAAAATACTTAAACTAGCTATAATAACTTTTATTTTAATTAAAACTATCTTACTGGCTCCATGCGAGCACTCTAAGTTAATCTATGAATTTTTTATAATTGCCTTTCAGCCTTTCAGTTTTTGTAGGTATGTTCAAGTAAAGAACTAAATTATGTGATACTTAATACTAAGAAAATATTAATTATAATTATAAAAAAATATTCAAAATTGTATTCGTCATTAAATTGTCATAAAATATATTATACATATACATATATGTATGTGTAAGTAAATAATAATATATTTATGCAAGTTGCATTCTTGTTTGAATTAAATGCACATGTAATGAGAATCAATTTTTATTTTAATTTTTTAACAATATTTATTTTTTTTACAAAATTTAAATTTTTATAAGATTGAAAGAGCGCTGAGACAATAACTTCGCAACAAAAAAGCAAAACTCCCTGATTTTTCCACAACATATTCGTCCAAAATGCGATACCGAAAACTGTCAATATTTAAAAAATGAAAATTACGCAATCCTCTCAACACACAACAAAAGAGAAACGACACCAACAGAGTAAAAACTATCAACTTTCCAGTTTCTGTCAAAATCACATTGTATATAGAAACTACCGTCAAATTTTAATTATTATTTTTCCTTTGGTTCCGATAGGTGCAACTGCAACACTCCGGTTACTGACACTTTTGCCAAATTACATGTCAAAGTATTAATTTTGGTTTCATTAACGCGTCTTTTTTAACAATTTTCATCAGGAAAAGGCCTTTGCAGTGTTTTTAAAATTGATAAAAAAAGAAACGTTGACATAAGTGGTATGGCAGAAATGACTTAAGGGCACAAAGTAAACCTCTTTGATTTTGGACTGAAAACTGTCAAAATTTTAAAAATCGAAGTAACGCAGTCCTGTCAACACACAACAAAAGAGAAACTACAGCAACAGAGTAAAAACAATCAATTTTCCAGTTTCTGTCAAAATCACATACTTTGAACACAAAAAAAAAACCGTCAAATATAATTTATTATTTTTGGGTTTAAAAAAAATACAATGATGTTGCATCAGCAGAAGTCCTTGGAGTAGTCTACCGTTGATTCAGTGAAACAATACAATTCCATCCTAATTGAATTATTGGTAATGCTCTGATGTGTTGAACTTCAGTTTTTTTTTTAAGTTTTAGAGTAAATAAAGAGAATATTTATCTTTTTCTGCAGCATTTTCGGGTGTATTAAATACAAAGCGTGGCCGCCGTGGGAAAGATAACAGGTTCGATTCCTAAATTGAACACCAATCATATTTTTCACGGTTCATTTCATATTTTTAATCTGTATTTTGAAGAAATTTTCCTATTATACTGAAAAATACATTTTTGTGCATTTATACGGCTTAAGAGTTAAAAAGGCTTTGTACACGAAAGAAAATATATTTTTAATGTACATGACGACATGATATCATATTAAAAGACCCCTCGTCTTTTAACAAAGTGTAATATCAAGCACAACATTTGTGGCACGGATTGAAAAATCATAAGCTTCTAAGTTTCTAAAGGTAAATGGAAATCTCCCTAAGACGTAAATTGTTTTTTTTTTTGTCCAGCTAGAGAAGACTTCCCTGAGTGAATTGATGAACTACTTGACAGAAACGTTTTGGGAGGAACTTACATATCGCCTCTACTATTTAATTCCTGGGTTTGTGTTAGAGTTGTGTAAACGACTTAATGTTTCCACCCTTCGGCTATTGTCGTTGGAGAAGAAGATTGGGAAAAGAAATATCGGCTGGCGTTAAAAACGTCGGATATGACAGAAAAGGCAATGAGATACAATACGTTTTTTTTTCTCCTAGAGTATCCTTTGTTTTCTGCACTGGTTTTACGTTTGAGTTAATGCCTGTCGCCATCCCCAATTCCTCGATTATTATTATCATGTAAGATTTAATTTATGCGAACAATCTAATGACATTTTTTCTCTTAAAAACAAACAATTTCTGTTTTTCTGAATGCGAAGCTTGATAGATCCCAGTGGATCGAAATCGAGTGTAAACGCATTTTCATGCTTCTTTGATCCTCTTCCCTTTTTCTGTTCAATGTTCGCATCGCATAAAGCGGATACCGATCTTGTGTTGGGTGCCAGCCGTATGCATTGGGGCGACTGCGCTTCTCGGCCTCCAAAGCAACCAAATGTATCTGCGATCGTATTGCATTATTTCAAACATATTTATATTGGTAAATTTAAAGAAACAATTTTTCCCCTATATACGAGTATGCTTTTCACTAAGTCCGACTTTTTATGATCCTGATGAAATGTACTGAGATATAGATATGAAATACAATTGACTAGGCATGTGCTGTGCTTAAAGTTTTAATTTTTTTCGTATAACAATGTACCATTTACTTAACGGAGGGTAATTTTATGCGAATCTGAAATGGAAGGAAATGGGAATCACTTTACAGCCTCCACTCGATGCTTGCAATGTAATGCAATGCACGGACATTTCAAGCCTTCGGTCAATTTATTTTATATTTCATGACATCCAATTGCTTCCCGCTCGGATACTGTCACTGCGGTCGGTCTCCTCTGCCGCAAGTCAACCGAACTCGAAACATTTTGTTTAATGGGTAAGCTGTATGTGAAACTTTTGTTATCTCTATCTCGTATTTACTCATTTAATTCCTTTTTCAGATCACACACATAAACTGAGAATTTTTTTTTGTGTCAAGTCTTTTTCGTTTGCTTCTACAGGGTTTATGTGCAGAGCTCCGAAGAAGGACAGCAAGTGCGGGACGCTAACTTGTATGCAAATAAGCTGAAGCAGGGCTATATAAATTTTAACTGACTCATGTGGGGCAGTTTCGATGCAAGCTGTGTAGCGTTGGTCAGCCTGTCAGTAATAACAGTTTTACCTAAGCATTTTTTTCCCAATTTTACACCGGAGTTCTGGAAAGGGATAGCTGACTGGATGGATTTTAGAAATTCTGACGTATTCGTCGGCGACATAAGGCTTTCCAATCCATTCCGACTGTAAAAATCTACTTACTAATAGTCGAAAGTAATGACGTTCTATTTGGACTTCTCTGAAAGATAACCTTAAACGAAGTGTGGCAGAGTAAGAGTGTCTTTTTGAGAATTCCAAATAGAGGTCAATTCCAGCATTGAAATATATTCAAGTTGCACTAAGAGGTTTCACACTTTAGAACTTACAATGGACAACCAACCGCCATTTGTCCTCGAGCGCACTGTCCGTAATGTATTGATTTTCAGCACGACATGTTAGGTATTTGCCGTCATCTTCGCGGGTGGGGGTGAACGTAAGTATACTAAGGGACTGATTATCCGGTTCGGAGAACTGAAAGATGTTCAAAACAATGTTGTATGATTATAGTAAAATTCAGTGGTAAATTTAAAAATTCAATAGCGCAATTAAAAGTGCACTCACGTTTTTGGCCAAGCGTTTTATTTGTTTATTGCCCTTCCACCATGTTACTATTGCGGCTGGTTTCGAGCCAGAACTGCGGCACTCAACATCATACGTTCTGTCAGCCGAAACGAATTTTTCCTTCGTCAATATGTGCACAGCAACTGGTTTCACTGAAAAAAACAGAGATAGGGAGAGAAATGTTAACGAACATGCAGACTGAATTCTCATGTTGCCAATCCAGCATGCATCTCACAAAGGGTCTCATTACATAACTGAAAATTATTTCCCCGTAAACGATGTACTGCAGAACCAACCGACATTCATTTCTTATTGTACATCGTCGATGATGTGAAACATGGTCTGACAATATTCCACCAGCTTTTATGATTGGCCGATGTGCACTCAATCACCATAACAAAGGCGCACAAATGAGGACACACTGTGAATGGGGCTCTCTAGTGTCGTCTGGAAATGTTATGCACACATGGACATCGGCGATTGTATGCTAATAGGTAATTGGGTAAGACCGATTCAGTATGTGCATGGACTCGTTTACTGGGGTGTCCTTCACATTTGTCATTCTATTTCAGATACATTGATGCAAAATCACTGGATAGGTTGTGGTTTTCTTTTTTTTTTTTTGCACTCTACATATACTCACAATTGACATCCAGGATAACCACCTTGTTGTTGGGCGGCATTAAATTTGTATTGCTAGCTACACAGACCAATCTTGCATTCAAATGTTGTCTGCCGATATTTGGGTATGACAAGTGGTTAACAGTTTTTCCATCCTGGCGATGTTCAAAGGACTCATCAATCACAGTATTGTCCAAGTACCATGTTACGTTCGGTCGTGGGCGGCCTGATGTTTGATTGTTGGTTGGGTAGTGGTATTTTTTTTTTTGTTTTGTTTTTGATGAAAAAATGAAACGATTAGTTACATAGTCAAATTGTATATATTGAGTACCTACCTCCTCCCACTTCACAGACCAGAACTACATCACTGCCCTCATTGTATGCTTCTACATTGTTCGTTCGTTCACGACGCTTTGTGTCATAGATGATGGGACGCTCTGGAGGAACTGTAATTAAATGAATTTGAATTGTTAGTCTTGCTGAACATTTTTTTAAATTTTTGTATAAAAGAAATTCTTTTATTATATGTTGTGTCATTAAAGGTTTTCTTTAAAAAAAAAAAATCCGGGGGCCAGCCTTAGCATTTATAATTTTTCAATTGCTAATTTAAAAAAATCAATTAACCAACTTCAGTTCGTTTCAAATAAGTTAAACGACATTCAAAAGAGGACGAGTTTGGTTGCTAAAAGCGATAAAATTTAATAGTGTTTGTTTCCTTTTTATGTTTAATTTTTTTTTTATAAAAGGAAGTATTTTTTTTTAATTTTGTACAAAAATAAAGGTGGCAAATATCTCCCTTCCGCTTTTTTGCTCCTCATTCAATGGGTCATAAAAAGGGTTACAGTGATCGGATGTAGTTCAAATACGCGCCGGTTTGTTCGATAATCTGTTTTCATCAAACGGCAACTTCATAATACCCCCTACGTAGAAGCCCCCCTTCTTATTTGCGAAGAACTCGGACAGCAACTTTTCACAAACCTTTTTTGAATTGAACTCCACACCACCAAGGGCGTTCGCCATTGACAGGAAAAGGTGGTAATCACTTGGCGCTATGTCCGGGCTGCATGGTGGATGCGGTAAGACCTCCCATCCGAGCTCCCGTAGCTTCTGACGAGTCATCAACGAAGTGTGTGGTCTGGGGTTGTACTGGTGGAACACTACACCCTACACCAAACACACAGCCAAACCTTCCTGGCCGCCAATCCCGGGTTGGTTACTGTTTGGGACGATTCACCGGCCTTCAACCACGACCGTTTTCGCTTGATATTGTCGTATGTGATCCATTTTTCGTCGCCAGTCACCATCCGCTTTAAAAATGAGTCGAGTTCGTTCCGTTTCAGCAGCACATCGCAGGCGTTGATTGGGTCCTGAAGGTTTTTTTTGCGTCAAATCATGCGGCACCCAAACATCAAGCTTTTTTTTGTATCCAGCCTTCTGCAGATGGTTTAAAATGGTTTGGTGACTAACTCCTATGCCACATGCCGGTCTAACTCGATGATTTCCATGATTCGATCGGTATTCGTCGTCACAGGTCTTCCGCCGGCTGGCTTATTCATAGTGTCGTTTTCACCGGCTCTGAATCGTCGAAACCATTCCTCCGCGGTTCGAAGTGATAGAGTACCATCCCCCAAAGCACCATTAATCTCACGGAACGTTTCTCTAGCGGATTTGCCTTTAGCGAAGGAAAACTTTAAAATAGCGCGAATTTCGGCGTAAGTGAGCTCCATGTTTACACGTCTATAACTGTTGAACGCAATATTCAAACTAATTTTGCATAACGTCGTTTTGTAGGCTATGTCAAGACCTTTCAAATGATGCATTGTACACAGCCGGAAAATTCAAAAGACAAAAAGGCGGAAGGATAGATATTTGACAACTTATATTAACAAAAAAATTATATTTTTTTTACCAATTTCGTATGTATTTCGCAATTAATACGATTTTTTCAGCTGTGGGCCATTTTCACTGTGAGTCACTGTGGTTCACTGTGAGTAATATCGGGGTGGTACCTACTAAGTTGTCATGGTTGCAAGGATTTTCTGTTTCCTAGTCGTTGTGTGTTATTTTTTATTGTGTCATTTTTATATGTATACAGAGTGAATTGAGTGGAAGTTGTACTTTCGGAATGGCTCGCCACACTTTTTAGCTTTTCAGCTCTTTTTGGTCATTGTAACCAATATTCATTCGAGTCATTTGAGATACTCGTGTGTCATAGTTTGCTGTGTTGCTGCAAATTTCTTACTCAATGACATTTATTTGCAGCTCAGGCAATGGATAGCTGTAAGCGATTTAGACTGTATTTACAAAAAAGTTTCAATGCAACATATTTTCTCTGTTAACTCAATCTCAATCTCTTTCCCACAATTGGGATTGATTCACTACTTCTCTGGGAAATTTTCCAACGTACCACATATCAGGTTACACCTACCGTAACTTTGATCATGTATGATGGATTCTCTGTCACAAAGAGAAACCATCGTTGTGCCACTGAGTCTGCTGCACAAACGAAACATTGATTTCTCGATGAATGTGCATTTTTTCTGATATGTCGTATATAGCCTTTGATACAAAAATCTCAATTGCAAAAATTTTCCAGAGGTGTTGGGTGGGCGATTACGTCCTTCTCTCCATCCATACAAATACTGAGGGAATCGTTATTAAGTGTGCCCAGTTTTAAGGTGGAAGACGACCCTCTCTCACAGCGGTTAGTAGAGGTTCGTACTTCGTTTCTAAATGTATTCCTCCTCATTTTGGTATATTTGTATTGCATGTCTACGATTTCTTTATCTCTCTCAAGCCCTGATGATTGCTACTTCTAAGATTTTGCCTTTCAGTGTTTCCATCGCTATAGAAAAGTGAATATTGTGGAAGTGGAGTCCATGTTCTTTGCAGGAATATTTCTGTGTCTAGAAATCGAACAAAACATGAGCCTACATTGAGAGACATACGGCAGAGTGTTTTGAACATAAATCGCCTCAAGTGTTTTTATTGCTGCTTGGATGTGGGCGTCGATTACGATGATCTCATTCTACATCGTAGTCGCCAATGGGGAGTATGTGACTTCCCGAGTATCCGTATTGTTCTGCCTGGAAATCGTTTAAGGGATTTGGTAATCTTAAAGACTGACTGCTTTGAAGACGTTTCAAATGACCTACCTACGCCTACTCTTCTGACAGTTTTAAACTCATAAGTGCAGTTGGGATTTTTTAGTCCCTAGAGATTTGACATTGGCGTCTATCGTGGGAGTCTGTTCGTGTTTTCGGTGTGGAAGTTTGATGATAGGTAGTCTGATATCAATTAAAACTGACCAGGGTTGACTGAAGGAAATTACTACTGACGTGACTTCGGATGTTCTCTAACGATTAGTGGTGTTCTTTAATTTATGTGATTTGTTCATTTTCAATATGTTTATAAAGTTCTTAAAGTCGCAACGCCCTTTTGGCTGCATACTCTTTGTCTGCAAGTTAAGTATCGTTTCACCCACCATGTCCAGAAGGGACATTTGAGCCAGACAGTTAAGACAACCACACCGACATTCTATATAACAATAGCCCGAGTGGTTGATGTGATATCCTCCAAATTGAACTTTAAAGGAAAGTAGTCATAACAAGTAGAGGACGGTGGAGCCCAGAAATAATATACTGTTGGGTCGGATATAAGAAACAATGTGGGGGCTTGGGTAATAGGATTAAGCTGTAGCCTACGCATTCCTCTCTGCTATGAGTCAAAAATATTTCCAGCAGAACTGATTGTAATCATTGTAATCATTGAGAAGTAGATTGTTGTACTGATGAAAAACATACCAAGAACAAGATGTTCATAGACAGTAAAGTGGCGCTAAGTAGGTATGGGTTGGACTTTAAGAACCCTGAACGTAACAGAGTACAACCGTGTCGCTTACTATGACATGAAAACCAGAGCACAGATGAGATCTCAAAAGCATTCATAAAACCTTTTCCCCTCTACTGTTTCAACAAAACAGAGGCAAACTCACATCTGCACAAGTAGACAAGTACAACCAAACAAAAGAATACGTTGTGGAACAGCCAAGAGGGCCCTGAACACTTAAGGAACTTTCTGAAACAAAATTCCAAATCCAAAATAGGCCAAAGGAGTTATTTTTTTACAATAAAATAAAACATGACATAGGGCGTGCAACTATTGATAGACATGTGTAGGCAATGTGGTTAGGCAGAAGCAACCATGATAGGCTGCCAAAGCCTTGTCCGCAAAAGACTAACATATACATTTTATTTGAAGAGAGGGAGAGAGTTAAACTGGAGGAGTCACACAGATAAACTTTTATTAAGGCGACTTAAGATAAATCTTAATGTCAGGTCCTGCACTGAGGAGAGTTGTCAAAAGAATTCCAAATCCAAAGTGGAGTCAGACAAGGCTTCATCCTTTCCACAATATTGTTTTTGTTGGTAATTACTAATGTGATTCACACTGTTCTGTCATCGAGAGTTCAACGTATACTCAGGACACTTTCATCTCACCCAAATCATCTTGACTACGCTGACGACGTGTGCTTACTCTCACACAGAATAATGAACCATACTAAGGATTTTCCGGCTAAATCGTATAACAAATGAACAGCTTTAGACAACGGGACAGAAACGCATAGCAACCATTATTCAATAAAAGTGGCAGTGGATAGGTCATACCCTTTTAAAGGCGAAAATTCGATACGAAGACTGGCAATGCAGTGAAACCCACTACTTCCGGACGACAGAAGCACGGGTCGAACGGGAAGTATATGACACAGACCAGTATAGGAGGGGTCTCGAGGGTTGAGGAAGAGTTGGAGAGGGCTAACTCTTTACGCGAAACCGAACACGATGGCGGTTAGGAGTAGTAGAGGTCCAAGCGGATACAGGAGCTAAGATGGAGAAGACACCCAAAATGTTTTGTTCGATTTGTAAGAGTTGCATTCACTTATAAGACCAAATTAGGGGGGAACAATATAAAAGGTCGAAGTGATAGTGTCTTTACCCATAACCCTTGTTCTTCGATTTGATTCAATTGATCCCTGACCCATTTTAAATCAGGATCTAATGGATAAGTGTAAGCACTGCTACCAATATAATATATATAAAGGAGCGAAAATTAAACAGGAAAAAATTGTTTATATATAATTTTTTAAGCACTCATTACAAAAATGTTCAAGGGATACAAGCAAATATGACTAAATAAATGTAAACAGTAACTCTTGACTCTCTGTTGGAAATATGAATCGCAGCTAACTGAAAAACAATTTAAGAAAAACCAACTCCTTAACTCTTTTGAAAGTCTTCCCTTTCACGAAATTCCTAGGACAAATATTGATTCGAAGACTGAATGAACGTTAATTAACGTGCCCCCATGGGGAGGATACAAATTAAAGGAAAATATTTTCTCAATATAATGTAAAACAGGAATTTATATTTTCTCTTTTCGTTCATATTTATATTTCGTTTTTTTTTTTCTTCATCTAAAATATAATCAAGAAAAGAGAAAAAAAAAGAAACAGCACGAAACGCAAAACACAGTCATGCTGAGGACGTTTAATATTTTTGTTTTCAGAGTTCCACAGTTGAAAATAAAGGGTCAAGGGTCCACTGAGAATATTATAAACTCTGCCAGTGTTCTCGTTGCCTTTTCAGCCTTTCAATTTCCTCAAAGGATATAAGAAGAAATTAAAAGTTCGTTATATAAATTCTATGCAAATCACGTTCTTTCAATATTCCCTCCACCCCTTGTCGTTAATTTTAAGGTCTTCTTCCTCATTTCTTGTGTATTTATTTTCAATGCTTGTTGTTGTTTTCAATGTACATTCAGCGAGTAACCTGTAACTGTGAAATATTTTGCGGTATGAAAACCAGTATCTTTTAAATTATGTAAGGTAGTAACAGTGTCCTCGTGTGCTCCTCTTCGTAAACAGGACCATTTCTGTGGAATATCGCTTAAATTACAAGTGTCCAGCAAGGCTGGCTGGGTGAATTCAATTTTTTTATTTTGCGTGACCGGAAAACTGAAAGAACATTTTAATTAGAAGGGACGACTTCTTTGGGCTGCACAAAGTGTGCTCGTTTAGTTTCGTTTCTTTTTTTCGATTTTCTTTCTGTCAATGAACTGAACCCCAATTTCCCATCAAGATAAATAAAATTATAAAATTTGTTTGAAGGTAAAAAAAATTGCTCTCCTCGCAAAAATAACAGATAGATGGCATAATACTATGTGAAATTAATAGAGCACGAAAGATCCTTCCGGACAACTCCACATTCAAATATGTATATCGCACAAGAGAGCACTCTGGTCACACATTCAAAATTCGCGATGCATTCCTTACTCACCAATCACTGTTAAATTTATTTTGAGATTACGTGTTGGAGAATTTCGAAAATCCACACGACACCTATAGACACCCTCATCGGGTAACTTAATATTGTCGATTTTCAATTGAGCCGGATGTGATGTGCTGCTGAAGTATGCACGTGGACCGAATGCTGTTGGCGAAGACCACAATTTCGCTTGTCCATACTGACGACCTCGTACGTCGAAACTGAAATGACAAAAACAAAAACAAAAAAATGGGTTAAAAAAGATGATAGATTATTTTACTATGCAGTAGTGGATTATGATTTAAACAATGAACCAAGATTTTTTTATAATAAGCAAATGTTCTTATTTAGCACATACAAGAACGATGGCTTTCTATAGATAGTAAGCAACAACCGTCTGGGTCTCAACCTTGGAATCATGAAAAACGAGATTGCCGATTAACTTGCTAAACAGGAACCAAAAGGGAATACCCTCGTCCTTGTTTAGGGACGTAGACGGTTGTGTCTCCCGGCAATACAAATAAACCATGCATGACTCTTCAGGATGCAGGCTGACCAAACGAACATGCTCCCAAACGTCAGCAAGAAATCTGCGGCTTTTCAGTTATCTCTAGATTGAAGGAGTGCAGACGACTTGTTATTGTACAAACAAGTACATTAAATGGACCAGTTTTCGAGTCTGAGCGCTAAAGTTTAGTGTTTCCTAACAAACAAAAAAAAAGCAACCGACAATTGTTGATTTTCACTTCCAATCCATACTCGTTGTTTCGTTCGCATATTTTTTTCGTGAGTTTATGTTCAGTATTTTGTAATGCAAATGGAGTCCAAATAACTAAATTAAATCATTTTGAATTCATATGTATATGTGTACACAGATAGACATACAGACATACTGACAGAGGCATCTAAATAAGAAAGGTTCAGTTTCTAAAAGCGAAACCAAAGTCAAATCATAGCGAATCGCACATGTGGATACAAGCACTATCTCTATCTCAATCTCTATCCCACACTCAAGAAACTTAAATGTGACAACACTATTTAAAGTAGCAGCCATTTTGCAAGCTCTTTAGTGATTTTTTTATTTTTGGTTTGGTTTCGCATTTTGAAATGAGTAGACTGACGCCTGAACAACGCAAATTTGCAAAGTGAAGTTCACTTTTCATTGAATGGATACCTAAATATAGAAAACTACCTTATTTGAAATGATGACAGTCCCCTAGTGTTTGTTGAGAAACCGTTAAGTTCACATAAACTGACTCTTTAGTGTGATTTCTGGGTTGGACGAATGAATGGTACATACTTCGTTAAAAACACGATGCTGGCCAGACCCTTACAGTCAATGGTGACCTCTATAAAGCCATGTTTACTAACTTTCAATTGAAAAACCATGATACACAGGAGCTATGATTTCAACATGTCTTTCGAGTTGCTGACAAAACTAAAAGAGTATCAATTGTCTATAAAGAGCTTCTCTTGCCATTCGGAGTCGGCAAAAAACTCCCTTCTACTCGTGAGAGAACAGTAGCACGCACAACACGAGTAGTTGTCGTAGAAGCTAGGCGCTTGTCCCTTGTGGTCTGTAGTGCCACTCAATTATCATTAAAATAATGCTTGGCTCGTCCTGTTCAGAATCCTAGCAAATGTGATTAGTTTTAACATTCACTTTCGAAATACGTAGTACGAGATATCTGAAAATCGAAAAAAAAAAACAAAATTGTCATAACCGCACGACACTCGTTTACAACCTTTCCTCTAAGAAATACACAAGTATGTAGTACCAGTTTTGCAATGTATAGTAGTAAATTTGTAGAATCGAGTTACGTAGTAGGCAAAGTGCAATATTTTTCCATGTTCGGTCATTAATACGGTCTTGCGTTCTAACCATAACTTCCCAGAAAAAGGAGGAAATGAGTGTAAACTCCGCAGACGGCTTGCAATAAAAAAAATTGTAATTTCCCACAGAGCAAAATTTCAAGGAAATGTCAAGGTTCTTGACGATGTTTGTTTTGAAAGTAAAACAATAAAAATCCGTGTAACTTGTGGCAAAACTCAGTTATCAATTAA